>BSBK01015141.1:0-15000 GCA_027943335.1 Chamaecyparis obtusa
AGTATTCTAGTTAGGGTTCAAATAAGAGACATGTTTTTCTTTATTGTTGTCAACACAGTCCTCATTTTACCTACAATTTCCTCTCTCCCTTCCACAACATTATCAACTTTATCATCCCCCATAAACTTAGTTAGGTCTCCTTAATTTCTTTCCTAGAGGCCTTAGAAATCTCCATCTCATCCTTGGAGTCTTCCCTAGAGGAAGATGAACTCCTACCATCAGCATCTGAAGCCCTAGTTTTCTTTTTAGAAAATTCCTTTCTTATTCAGCTAGGTAAATCATAATCTTCATCCTCAACAAAGCCATCACCAAGGTCTATCTTCTCATTATCCAAACTCAAAGAATATTCAACCATCACATCCTTCTTTTTATTCAAAGACATGAGAGAATCATCAACCAACTGAGAGCTAATTTTTATCCTCTTATTGGCTGGTGAAAGTTTCTTTCCCTTACTAGGGGTAGTGATCTTTATCTTTTCCTTAGGGGTTTTAACACTTCTCTCAAGGATATTGTTCACCATAAAGTCATGGATTATAAGAATAAGGCCCTTATGGAGAATCAATTTTTTTGCATTGTCTCTATACGCAGCAAGGCTACAAAGAAGAGAGTTAAAGAGATAATATGAAATGGAAATAGAATCATTATGATGGAAGTGATTTAACAAAACAAAATGGTGAGGCATAGCTCTGGTAAAATAACCATCTAGGGTAATATAATCCATAAAGAAAAAAATGACCTTACAGTATAAGCTCTAAATATTATTTATGACAAAAAACCCCTATTTTTAGCCATAGAATCCCTTTCTTCAATAGTCTTAGGGAATTTGATGGCAGTCATTTTGGAAAATTTCATGGTTCTGTAAAATTTGAGACCAAATAAGGGTAAATGAGTTACCTGAGAAATAAGAACCACATTGAGGATAAATTATCTACCATCAATCATAATAGTATTATCCCTCCATCCGGAAATGAATTTCAGAGTAATGCCCTTATCGTAGCCATGCAATCTCTCCATGTAGGGAGTAATTTTACCCTTCTCCATTTTCCTCCATAATTTAGGGTTCTTTTTCATGTCCAAACAGTCTCCAAGTTCCTCTCTATGCAAATCACCTCCCATTATTGTATTTGTTTGAAGCTGAATTTTTAGACAATGAAAAATAGAGATCTAGAATAGAATAATTAAAAGGTCAAGCTCTCATAGCCAGAAAGCATGTAGAAAAGAAAGGTAATTATTTCTCTTTAATAACATGAGAAAGCTTTCATTATTAGTGATGTAACCCTTACTCCTCAATACTTTCATCATTTCCAATATGGCTCTCTTCCTTACTGCATGTCTTACTATAATTAATAAGACTGATAGTTTTCATATCCAAATCCTTCACATTGTTCCATGTCATCAGGTAATTGAGTTTGACCACTTTATTGGAAAACACATCAACAATATAATTAGATCCCCAGAAGGCATGAGACACATGGAATTTTTTAAAAGAGCCCAATAATTTTTTTTTCCATTTCTATAGTATTGGATATCAACCATCAAGCTTTCAAATTCCTAGAGAAGAAATTTATAATGTTTAGAGAACATCCTTCCAGCCAAACCTTCTCAACCTTAATTTTTTTAGCCAACCTGAGGGAATATAAAGCTCCAAGGCCTCAACAACATGGTTTCTTTGAGAACTAATAGTAACAACCACAACAATAATGAATTTTTGACAATAGTCCCTAATGATCCCCCACAACCAGATTTACTAGGGTTCCCTTTAGCAATGCCATCTAAGTTAATCTTCATCAATCAATCATGAGGGGATAATGTTTTCTTTTCATTTCTCAAATTTAAATTCCAGAATTCAATTTCCACATTATAAGAATGCCCAAATTGGTTATCATACAAAGAGAAATTCTCTTGAATGCATTTGAGAATTATGTTAGCCAAAATAGTGGGGTTTCTCTGATACTCCCCAAAGATTCTATTAATTTTTTATTTCCAAATATTCCAGATTAGGTGAGGAACAACACTTGATATGACACCAATATGAATCTCTAATGCAAACTAGGGCAAATCTATTTCTAGAAGAATTCCTAGATAGTTTTAGGAAAGACCCCCGCTTAAATTACATCTATGAAGCAACACTTTCCATATATCTAAAGAATAAGAGCATATTAGAATAAGATGGGATGTGGATTCACAATCTCATAGCATAAACTACATCTATTAGGGAGATAGAATCCCCTTTTCTCTAGGTTGTCAATCATGAGGATTTTGATTTGAGGGAACAGCCAGAAGAAGATCTCAACTTTAGGAGTGTGAGGCAACAAAGAATATTCTAGAAGGTTCAAGACCCCATATGAAGGTATCCTCCTTATTGTCAGTGATTTGTTGTGCAAGGAGATCTTTATTGACATCTTGTTGAGGATTAATCCAATTGTTATCCTCTCCAATAGTGTCTCACAATCTCTCTAAAAGAAAATTTTGCATCTATTTATAAGATCCTAATGCTGAGGGAAATTTTAGAGGGGCTTGTTACAAATCCTAAATTCCTCCCAAAATTTAAACTTTCAGCCATCCCCAATCTTCCATCTACCCTCTGCACCAGCCGCCTCTCTAGCTTTCATCACATTATTCCAAATAATATAGAAAAAAATGATGAGATCCTCTTGTGTTATATGATCAAGAGCAATATTTTTAACATATTGTGCTTCCAAATGATGTTCCATTCTTTCTCCTCTCCATACATCCTCCAAATTTGTTTAGTTGGAACAGAAATATTCATTTGTTTAATATTTTTAATGCCAAGACCTCCAAGATGCTTAGTTTTATAGACTTTATGCAATTTCAGAAGAGGGATACATTTTCTATCTTTAGTAATAGACCAAACAAATCATTTTTGAATGATTTCCATCTTCTCAGTAAACTTAGATAGAATTTGAAAATACCAAGAACATAAATAGCCAAGCTTTGTAGGAGGCACTTGAGAAGAATAATTTTTCCTACCTGAGAGAGAAAGATTCCTTTCCATCCAGCAAGTTTTTTATTGATTTGCTCTATTAAGTCCAACCAGAAGGAAGCTAGCAGTTTCTCCCCCAGGGGAAGGCCCAAATACACAGAAGGAAAGGAGGCAATGTTGTACCCCAGAATATAAGAAATTTTCATGTCTTTCCTCTAAAGTATTAATGAAAAATATAGATCTCTTCTTCCAATTAATTAACTTACCTGAGGCTCTAGAATAGGAGAAAAGGACACCTTTATAGCTATTTTATTATCAATAAAAATTTCATGAGAGTGAATAAGATTTTATAAGGAAGGATGCAACCCTTTTAGAGTCCTTTCATAAATTATTCGTTGGATGTGCCTTCGTAGACTTTCAGCCATAATAGTGAAATGTAAGTGGGAGATAGCATCTCCTTGGCTCAAACCCCTAGAGTTGTTAAAGAAAGGAGAGGAGGACCCATTGATAAGAACAATGATTGAGGTAGTAGATATTATTTGATTAATAATCTGAATGTTTTTTTCTCTAAAACCAAATCTCTCCAGCACCAACAATAGAAACTTCTAGTCCACTCTTCCATATGCTTTAGTCATATCCATCTTCAAGAGAAAGCCATGTTTCTTATATTTGGACAGAGAATGAATGTTCTCATGGACAATAATGATAGACTCTATAATTTTCCTATTAGGGACAAATCCAATCTGCTAAGGAGAAATGATAATCAGAAGGATTTTGAGAATTCTAAGATTCAACACTTTAGAGATGATCTTATAGAAAGAGTTGCGAAGGCTAATAGGTTTAAAAATATCAAAAGAGTCAACACCCATATTTTTGGGGATAAGAGCTAAGAAATTAGTGTTAATCTCCTTTGGCATTCTTCTTCACCCATAGAACTCTTTAAATACATTGATAACATCTTTTCCAACAATATGCCAAAAAAGATAGAAGAAGAACATCTGGTATCTCTCAGGGTCGTGAGCCTTATCCTCTTCAAAGAGAGAAAACTACATCCTTGACTTCTTTATGTGAATGATTAAATTCCAACATTGTATTCAGCTCCTCAATGACAATCTTGGGGATACCAATCAACATCTGATCTTTCTCAACTTCTATGAGGTTTTGGTCCACATCAAGAAGGTTGGAAAAGTATCTAACAAATTCCTATTACAGATCATCCTCCTTGACTAGTTTGGAAGAACCTTCAAGGATGTGATTAATCCTATTAGCATCCTTGTGTTTCAAGGTGGTAATATGGAAATATGTAGTATTTCTATCTCCATCCTTCAGCCAAGAAACATGAGATCTGTGTGTCCAATAGATTTATTCCTTAGAGATAACATTACGATAAACAAAAAGAGCCTCATTCTCATTATTTTTTAATTCATCAAAGTAACCAGACAGTTGAATAAAATCCTAAACCATTTTAAGATTATATTTGGCTACCTATTTTTGTTTGAAAATATCTCCAAACACTTCCTTCTTCCACTTCTTTATTTCAAATTTGATAGTCCTTCAAATTTCTTGGCCAGTCTAGAAATGGTTGACCCTTCAATGTTCATACTCCACAAATCAAAGATCCTCTTTTCCAAATTGGAGTGGAGGGTCCACATTTTTTCAAAGAGGAAGGAAAAATTTCTTTTACAAGAGAGAGGGTTAGCAGAGAAAGAAATAGGGAAATGGTCAGAGCCAATTTTAGAGACATAAGTCAAAGAGAAAGAATACATATTGTACCACTATCAAGATATTTGAGCTCTATCCATCTTAACTTGAATGTAATCTTTTCTAGTTCTCTTGTTGGAATATGTGTAGTTAATTCTCTAAAGATCCAAGTCAAACAAGGCATGGAAGTGGATAAAATTCATAAGGTCATATATTCTCTCCCTCTCCAAACTAGATCCCCCAAAATTTTCTAACTCCTTAAGAGGGGTATTGAAGTCCCCCGTGATCATCCAACTTTCATCATGGCAATGGATTCTCTGGTCAACTAACTTGCGCCAAAAGTTTTCTCTGCTACTCTTAGTATTGGGAGCATAAATATTACTAGGAACCCAATCAAAATTGTCTCTAATAGCATGTGAATGGATACCATTTTATCATCCTAAAAAAGAACATCACCTCTGATGATACTTCTATTCCAAAAAATAGTTGTTCCACTAGAAGCCCCGTCGGAACTGCTACCTCTAAACCCATTATTTTAAAAAAGATAATTTTTTCCACTCTCACTTTATTCATCTTAGTTTCTTGAACCAAGAGGATATACAGATTATGGTCCCTAACTATATTTCTGAGAACTTCTTGTTTATGGGGCATGTTCAATAACCTTATATTCTATGAAATGATCTTCATTTCTTATTGGGAGTAAAAGCTTCCAAGATGGTCTTTTATTTCCCATCTGCCACATATTTCCAACTATCATTGTCTCTACTTCTTTGTTTCAAAGGTCTTCCTTTCGATTAATGTTTTCCAACATCTTATTTTTTACTTCTATTATTTATGCCATCCAAACCATTCCGGAATGAAGGTCCATCCTCGTTACCTCTGATATTCTTCTTTTTATCACTGATTGTTTTAAATTATGTTTCTACCTCATTTGGAGTTTTCAAAAAATGAGATTATCCTCTTCCAAACAACTCAACTGGGGTTTCAGGAACTATGGAAATATCAATGGTGATTTTCTTAGATTCCTTGGATTTCTCTTGATTAATACTCTCAAAACTTTCTTCACCTAGGGCATCATTACATAATAGATAGTTTGTAGGATTCTCACTCTAGGAATCCTGATATTTCTTCTTGCTATATTTTGGAGTGCTTCTATTTCCTTTAATTCCACTATCCTCCTTACTCTGATTAGAGGGGGCCAAAGTACTATTACATGTATCATCTAATAGATCAACCTCATTTGTCTCAGACAACTTTTGAAGATGGGGCAGAGGGCTGTCATATGGAGGCAGAGCCAGATTAATTCCATCAGGTTCATTCCTCTCATTTGATGAGCCTAATTCATCCCTTGTTTCCTTGTCTTAATTTTTCTCAATGTTTTCCTTATGATCCACATGGTTCTTCACTCTCCACTCCTTCCTATTCTCTTTACTTATGCTAGGCTCTATCTCTTTTCCTTTCTTCATATGGAAGGTTTTTGCTGAGTGACTAGCTTTATTACATTTAAAATAGGCAAAGGGCTAGGATTCATATTCCATAGATTTCTTCCATTTTCCTAGCCTAGACCTAATATCTATGGAAAGGAGGAGATCAGAGGATTCAATAATATTAATCCACAGTCTAACAAAAACCAACCTAGTTTTAGAAGTTGTTGTTAGATCAATAGTTAGCAGTTCTCCTATAGTGCTCACTATACCCTTAAAAAATCCTTCATTGGAAAATTCCAAAGGAAGCCCTAAGAGTTTCACCCATACTAGGGTAGATTCCACAAAAGACTCATTCAAATCAAGATTAGTACTCTATTTTCATAAATCCTATGAAAATTTTTCAAGCATCCAGGGACCCCCACACAAAGCTTTCATCATATCCTCTTTATTAGTAAATGAAAATGATAAAGCCCCCTTTTCCCTTAAAAAAATATGAACCTAACCTTTCACGAACCATGTTCTACTAAAAAAATTTCTTACCACATTAATGTTAGGATGAGGCCCAACAAATTTCCCAATAAGAACCATCTCCATAGAAGCTATGGAACTATCCAGAACCAATTCAACAAAAAAAATACCAAACTCACCATTTGAAGGGTCTGATATGTTGTTCACCTATGGTAAGGATGATTTATGAGATGAAATATTCCCAAAAAAAGAAACCCATGGTCACTCCTTATTGTTAGGACCACTGGAAAAATCTACACTACAAGTTTTTCTTTCCAAAGCTAGCCCACGTCCTCTCAGATTAGACGATGCAGAATCAACCTTGTCATCCTCCTCTTTTCTTCCTTTCAAAGATTCTTGGAGGGGGGTTAATAAATCAATTCTATTTGATGCACCTTCTACCAAGGAGGTCCCCTCATCTCCAACAACTTAACCCTTCAAAGCCGGAGGGGCATCATTTCCTACCTAGTTCACCTTCCTTCCTTCACTATTCAAATTCAATTTTCCACCTTCTTCGTTCAAACATTCTCTACCACTCCCCACTCCCCATTCCCCCATTGGTGGAATCATGGGAGTGTTGTTGTCTTTTGTAATAAAGTGACTTTAACTCTATTAAATAATGTTAATTTGGTATTGCTATCAACTTTATTAACAATTAAAGTTGATAACAATATCAACTATAACATTGATATTACTTTTGCTCATATATTAGTTATCAATAATGATAACTATGATGGTTATCAATTATAACTATCATGGTTATCAAATAATAATAATTAGAGAATGAATTTATTAATGAATTCTCTAGTTGATAAAATCATCAAATGTATAATGATAATGTATATAACATAGAATTCTCATTTTATCTAAAGAAGGAGTTATCAAATGCTTGAAGTTAGATTAATCTGGTCGAAGTTACAAACATTAACACTCCCTCTTAGCTAGGGAAGATTAATTTTATCATTCAATAGATCTACAAGATAAATATCACCTCATTTTGATATTAGGAGATATGGTAGATTCTCAAATATCAAGTCACATGATGCTCATCAATACTCTCATATGGAAATCTATATGATATGTGCATTGGCATCATTTCACATGATCATATTATAAAGATATCAAGTCATCGTATAAGGATATTATTAACACATATTATCCACCATGATAGATTTAAATATTTTGACTTATCCATAGATATCAAGTCTCATGATATGTACCATAATGTTTTATTCATCTTCATGATATTTTCATGGATATCAAGTCACATGATACTGGGTTTACATAAGCATTTATCTTTTGAAAAGTCATCACCTTTCAAAGAATATCCCAAGGCCCATAAAGTCATTGATTCACACACATGACAAATAGAGTTTACACATTAAACATGTAATGCCCAAAAGTTCGGGTCAAAACACAACCAACAATTTTATTTTATTTTAATGGGTAAAAGATCCAAGTTTATGATGCGGGACAAAAGTGCTAATGACAAGGTCCACAAGAAACAAGAGGTCAAACCTCAACAAAGTTGTTTTAATATCCATAGGATGCTAGATGATATCAATATAATCGAAGAAGATCGTTGACCACCTTCTCGATCAATATCGTAGATCATCGAGCTATAAAGTGTATAGGTTATCTAAAAGGAAATGAATGTTTATTTAATAACATTAATTCTATAAATAGGTTAACCATTTTCCAATTTTGCAAATTTCAAGACCAACTCGATTATGAAAATTAAATTGAAAGCTAATGAAAAATATTGAATATAAATTTCAATAGTCGTCTATACCAATTTCCATTCAAAATGAGTACATATTAATTTGATTAATGATTACATTATACCAATTAATCAATGGACCTTTAACTAATTAATAAATCTAAAGGAAACATTATTTAATGATATTAAATCAATGATTATAATTAAATATTATATATATAACATCTTAATATAATTACAAATGGATAAATCCTAAATTTAATAATTAAATTTCAACCATACTAAGTTTCTTATGAAAATGAGTAACTTTTATCTTGGCGAATGATTTGGTGATAATATCTACATTATGTTGATATGTACCTACATATTACAATTGAATCACATTTATATCTGCCATATCCTTGACATAGTGGTATGAAATCTCAATGTGTTTTGATTTGTCATGGAATACTAGATTCACTAAGGGTTTTATACAACTCTATTTATCATAATAAATCATGGTAGGATTCATATGTTCACCAAACAATCCCACTAAAGTTTACAAATCCATACTAATTCTTGAGTCATCTTACTAAATGAACATGACCTTTTTTCTATTTATTTTGGGTTCTTCCTCAGGATTAGCGAATTCATCTCTAAGAGACTCCCTCTGAATCACATGAGTATGATCTTATTCCATGTTTTTAGATGGTTCTAAATTTTTTGACTCATGAATGCTTTTGGATTTATTTAAGGCTACATCCTCTTCAAAGGTGACATCTCTATTGGGCTCAAGCTAACTTTGTCTAGGTATAAAGATCATATAGGCTTTGGAGGTTTCACTATAACCCACAAATATCCCTTTTCTTCTAGAAGGTACAAGTTTGGATCTTTTCTCTTTAGGAACATGTATGTAGACTAGACAACCAAAGTTTCTTAGATGGCTGATGTTGGGTTTGATTCCAGAGAAGACTTCTTTAGGGGTTTTATTTTCTATAATAGAGGGAGGATATCTATTTTGAATATATATACAACTTTACTAGAGGATTCATACAAGAAAGAGGTTTCTATATTTTGATCATACATCATGGCTCTAGCATCCTTTAAAATAGTTCTATTTTTCCTTTTTTTTATCACCCTATTTTGTTGAGGATTATAAGGAACTGTTATCTCCCTCTCTATCCCAGCATTAGTACAAAAATTCTTAAAGATATCTAAAGTGTAGTCCCCCCATTATTAGTTGTAAGAGTTTTGATTCTCTTTCTACATATATTTTCTATTACACTTTATAAATCTTTAAACTTAGAATTTCTTCAAACTAGTTATCTTTTAAAATATATATATCCAAGTCTTTCTAGAGAAATCATTAACAAAGATATTATTGTTGCCCAAAATTTCCTATTCTGCAAATTTGGCCAAGTTTCCAAGTCTCTATTTTTCTACCCTACTGCAACTTGTTTTCATTTACGAAGTAGATCCACAAGGTTTCATGCTATGTGATCTTAACCTTATGATCTTAAATGTGTCATCGTGCTTTAGTTCAGATTGCATCACTTAATTCACAAAACCTAGGGAGATATTCAATTTTTCATGCCTGCAGGAAATACTGGTCGCAGGGTTCCAAAAGTGTTTAGTGTAGAAATCCCAGTGTGTTTTCAACCTCTGGTTTGAAAACCCTCTATGTTTTCAACCTTCAAGTGAAATCCTAGGATATTTTTGATCTCCCCGCATCTTCGCAGTTCTTCCCTGATGACAACATTTTCTATCTGCGCAACTCTAACTAGTGGGGCCTAGTTGGTTTTCAGTAAATGGTTATGCGGGTTGTCGCATGATCCCATTAGTCCTTTTCCCCTCATGCGATCATGTGACTAAGGGTTTACTCCATGTGCCCTAGTTTTAATGTTACCATCAGTGGTCGTGATGAGGTTCTAAACTATCAATGATTTGTGGTCCAGTAATTAACATCATGTAGTTGTTCACATGATCGCATAGGCCTTCCTAACCGCATGCGATCATGTGACAAGTGGTCAACGGTCAGTAGGGACTTTGGTAGCTACTGGTGGGTCCTTAGGTGGTGACATGCCCATGTTCCATTGGTCAGCTAGTGATGAATATTTGTCATGGGTTAAAATTTCAGTGAGCTGGTGGTAGAGAAGAGATCTACGGTGGTCGTAAGATCTCACAGGATCTTCTGACCCCATGAGATCTTGCACCCATATTTAGATTAGGATCTTAGTTTACAGATGGGGCCTGGGGTTGGAAAGGCTTTCAATGGGGTGTGGTTTCATAGATAGAGATTTCTCATGGTCATTGGATGAAACCTGGGGTCAGTAGAGCTTCCAGCGATTCAGCGACTGCAGTGTCACTGAATCGCTTAATCAAACTAGGGTTAAAAGAAAGATCAAGTGACTTGGTGACTAGGGGGAAGGTGAGCCCGAGGTGTCTTGCATGGCAGGTTGTAGTTTACAAAAGGTTGTCACATGATCATATGCAGCTTTCCAATCCAATGCGATCATGTGACCAATGTTTTTTCAAAGTAGTTTGAATTTTTAGCAGTTTGCAGTCTGATTGGGTGACATCTTACACTTGTCACATGATCGCATGCAGCTTTCCAAACCCATGTGATCATGCGACCACCATTGGATTCTGAGGTGGCGGATCTTGTGGGCTAAGTGTCTGGTGTGGCAGTAGAGGGAAATTTATTTATTTTTTTAAAAGCCAGTCACATGATCACATGAAGACTTTTGGGCTCATGCGATCATGTGACCAATTCTATTTCAAAGCAGTGCATTTCTTTTTTGAGGGTTGTCTTCTACAGACATGTTTGCATGGCATTTGGTAGCTCCAGAATTGAATGTTTCAGGACTGTGGTGGTTAAGAGAGAGATGGAGGTGATTTCTGGTCAACAATTGCAGAGTCCTTTATCGTGCTTCCATGCCATGAGATGATGACAAAAAATTTGGCACCAATTTTGTTTCAGTGCTATCCCAAGAAAATATGGTCAGTTGGTGAGAGTTCATGGTGAAACTTTTTGTGCAGGAAAATTGATGGATCCAGGTTGCTTGCTCATGGAATGTTTGCGGTACAGGGATGGGTACTCATACACATGTCTGATTGGTCGTGATGTTGCAGAGTTGAATTTATGGATCAGGCCTGATTGGATTTGTACCTAGGGTTGATTATTTTATTGTAAATCTTGTATCCCTCATTAGTTTTTTGACTCTTGCCTGCGTGCAGTTGAGGGATGTATTTAACATTTTTTGGAGCTTGTAGAGCTTAGAGTTGGACAATTGTAATAGAAATTTTCTTTCTAAAAGGTCGCCTATGGCAATTTTTCCTACCCTCTGGCTCATATAGTTGTATTTCTCCCAGTGATAAATTCAAACATTGTAGAGGTAGTTTGTGGCAATCTGTCATGTCCTTGCACTTCCTTGGCTGGATTTATCTCTTATTGGATTGAAGTTTATGCATGTTTTCAATGGAAATTGGGGTTCCTAGTCCCTCTAATTTTCTATGATTTTCTATGTTACCATGTCTGATCTGATTTAAATGTTTTGTGGGTATACTATAGCCCCTAGCAGTCTTGTTTCATTCCTACACCCAGTTGCAGAAAAGGAAATTTGTTTGCAGGTCATAGGTTGAGTCTTTTATTCAGACCCTCCTGTGAAACACTTATGAAAGCCTATCTAGTGGGTTGTGACTTATTAGAATTGATTTCTCCATTGATTTCATCCCTCTATATTGAGATCCAAACCCTAATTTTAGTGCATCACCTAGTAGGTAGATTTGTTTTCTATTATTTCCCTTTCCAAGCTCCTTCTATCCCTTCCCCTCCAAAGATTTACTTTCCTATTAAGAGAAGACTAAGGTGATAATCTAAGAGGAACCAGCCTAGAACCTGGAGGTTTCATCTTAGTTAGCAAAGGTCCCACAACCTTGAAATGATTCCCATGTTATACTGAATTATCAAGACCAAGAGAGGTTGAACAAAGGCTCAAAATTCAGTGTATAACAATTCTGGCACAACCGGTGGGACTGAAGTTTAGATTCATGTTCAATGTATGCTATCTTTGATATGTTGATAGCATGCTATAGATCTAAAAGAGGTCATTTTGTGTTGCATATCTGGCAACTCCAAAGGTCTACTGGTTTTAAAGATCAGATGCTGCTATGTTTCAAGCTTTCATTTTCAAATCCCAGCTGATTGCATGAGTAGACATGTCAAGTTACTATGGACAGTCAGGTTACTCACCATCCTATTGTGAGAATAATGCTCAACCAACTAGTTTGCAGCCTTATCAAAGCCACCTAAAGCCTCCTTTTACCCCAAGCTATTATACTTCTCAAGGGTATCAATATATCCAATATGCCCCAAATGAGTTTTCCCTTGTGCAAAGTTATGAGAGGGCCCTCCGACAAGATGGATCATGGGGCACAAGAGGCACAACAAAAAATGCAAATTTAGCTCCCCCATCATGCTTACCACCCACCCTTCCCTTCTCAGCCTATTCAGCAACAAATGCAGACTCTGAGCTCAGACTTCAAGAAGATGCAGGAGGCAAAGAGTGCATGCTTGATTTAGTCAAGCAAGTGTTTGAGCTCAAGGAGCAAAGAGAGCAGGAGGCTCAAAGTTATTATGAAGATTCAGTTCCTTATCAAGTGATGGAGGCTCTTGTTGATGAGCAACAAATAAGGTAGTTTCAAGAGGAGATTAGATGTCGAGCTGAAATTGAGACAGTAAGGTTGAGATCACAAATTGCTCAACAAGATGCTCCTAGGCTAAAATTCCAAGTTGAGGGCCCATCTATCTCAAGAACCTACACATGAGGAGCCTACTAAGCGTCCTTTTCCAAGCTTTTAAAGTAGCCATGCCTTCTTTATCTCCCCCCTCTCCCCCTCAGTTTCACATCCCAAGTTTTAAGGCAAAAAATTCTTTTCAAGAGCCTTCACTTGAGATTTAGTCCACCACTTTGCAAGAGCAGCCTGTTCAAGAAAAATTTTCATCCCAAGAGGCCCCTCTGGTCCCTCACGATGATGAAGTGATTGGATTCCCCAATGGACTCTCCCTCCTGGCTATCAAATGCCAAGTCTTTTTCAAGGATACTAGTCTAGTGTCTGAGCAAGGGCCTATGGCAAATGAACTTTCATTTGAAGAGCAGGAGAAGAAATCTGAGGTGTCAGTGTTGAATGATGACTGTGGTGAGGTGGGGTGGCAAGGTGAGGAGGTGGAGGTTGATGCTTATCCTAAGCCCTTGTTTTATTTTCTTGATGAGCTTCCCCTCTTGTCGATGATGAAGAAGAGTCCATGCCATTACCTATGGCTGAGGGTCAATCAGAATAGTAGGGTCACCATCAACATGAGGTTGATATAGAAGAGGATGCCTTGTGCTTGTTAGATGAGCTGCTTGGTTTTTTCAAGCAAGATGAGAAGGATGTGATCATAGCCACCTCTTTCAAGTAGTAGCATCTAGAAGAGATTGATCCTGAGGATATGCTAATTCATGAGCTTCATCTCATCTTCGTAGAGGAGGCTCCCCAATGTACAAAAGATAGCCAAGGCCTTGAGGAAGATTGTTTGGAGCACATCATAGGAGGCTTTTGTATGGAGCCTATTTTTAAAGAGCTCTTGGCTTGTTTAAAGGAGGAAGATGATAGTCCGCTATCCATAGATGATGAGTTGACATGGCTATCCTTGATGGAAGGCAACCATGAAGATAAGGAAGAAGCCATTAAGGAAAGTCCTACCTTCAAACTTTCAAGACACTACCCCCATCAGATACTTGGCCCAAAAAGAGTTCACTGAGGCACTTCCATATGATCCATTTGAGGTAAGTGAACTTGATCTTGTTTTTTCAGAGGCAGTGCATCCTCATTTGCCAAATATTTGTATGCCTCTTATCTTCATAGCTATCCTCATGTGCCCGATGAAAAATGTCTTATTGAGGAAAGGTAGCTATTTTTCACAACTAGTGAATGGTTTTGTTTAACCATGTTTCTACACTAGTTAGTTTAGGTTAGGTTAGTTTTCCTGCTTCCTCCCAGTTTTCTAGCTTAGTTTCCTATTTTCCAAGAAGTGCTCGAGCATAGTTTTTGCCTCCTTGTCAAAGTTTTGTGTTCAGAAAGACCCCATGCCCAATGGATATGTCAAGGCCACTAGTCCATGTCTAGTAGGCTGACATCCTGTAGAAGTCACCAAAATGTTGCCCAAAATTTTCTATTCTACAAATTTGGCCAAGTTTCTAGGTCTCTATTTTTCTACACTACTGCAACTTGTTTTCATTTGTGAAGTAGATCCACAAGGCTTCATGTTGTGTGATCTAAACCTTATGATCTTCAATTTGTCATTATGCTTTAGTTCAGATCACATCACTTAATTTGAAAAACCTAGGGAGATATTCAATTTTTCATGCCTACAAGAAATACTGGTCATAGGGTTCCAAAAGTGTTCAGTGTCAAAATCCCGGTGTGTTTTTGACCTCCAATTTGAAAAACCTTTATATCCTTCAAGTGAAAAACTAGGATGTTTTTGATCTCCTTGCATCTTCATAGATCTTCCCTAATGACAACAGTTTCTATCCATGCAACTCTGACCAGTGTGGCCTAGCTGGTTTTCAGCAAATGGTTATGCGGGTTGTCGCATGATCACATAAGCCTTTTTCCCTCATGCAATCATGTGACTAAGGGTTTACTCCATGCACCCTAGTTTTAATGTTACCATCAGT
>BSBK01015141.1:20000-45000 GCA_027943335.1 Chamaecyparis obtusa
AATACTTGTTCGCTAAGTCACTAAACCTTTTGGAACATTACCACCTTACTCAGTGA
The DNA here is from genome assembly GCA_027943335.1 of Chamaecyparis obtusa. NCBI lineage: Eukaryota > Viridiplantae > Streptophyta > Pinopsida > Cupressales > Cupressaceae > Chamaecyparis > Chamaecyparis obtusa. The sequence goes on from BSBK01015141.1 coordinate 20,057, forward strand.
ATGAGCGAACAAAGGAAACCTGACTTATCTTCGCAACATCTAGCGAACAAGCGACTGAAGGGAAATCAGCCATTCATGGAAAACCTTATGCTACAACCAGATATTTTAGTGATTACATGAATACACACTCACTGAGTCCCTAGTTAATTTAGAATACCGTTGTTTTACTATGCAAATGAGTGAACACTTGTAATATATCGAAACTACCAAAATACTAAAGAAACTTAATTGGGCCCGCACCAGGAAGATCAATGGTTGTCTCATCTTTGCATAGCCCTCTGAGATTCCATCAGATCACAAGACAACCATCGATCGAAGAATCTTTCCTTTCCCTGACAACCCTCTGACAAGATATGAAATCAATAGACGTCGCAAGATCTAAAACCTCTGACAAAACCCATAAGAACATATGCCCGTCGTTGATTGACTGACAGTGTCAGGACCCTCTAACAAGCTGGAAACTTAGGTCCCACTGACAACATGCCACTATGTTAATACATGGACTAATCAAATACCACCAACTATGCCTATGTGTTACCTTGGACCCACTAATCCTTTACGATAATCAACGGCTATCGCTATACTGCTACATTAAAGGTTGAGCATGTCATCCTGGTGTAATAATGACAACCACCAGATCAAACCAAACTTTAACCAACCTGGATGCCAAGAAAATTGGTCCCACTGATAGGATTCCACTTCATACTCCCATTGACCAATCAGATACTACCAAATTAGCACACCTGGCATGTGGACCTACTTGAAAAGAAAGGCTACATCATACAATAAAATCAACAGCTAGCGTAAAAGCACATAGCTTTGACACATCTCATAAGAACATATGACCACCATCAGATCGAGATGTTGTTAGAGAACCTGGGGCTGAAGACCACGCAAACATGTGACTAAAGAAAAGAAATTTCCATGCCAAGTCGCTAACTGTTAAGACATAACCACCTGATAATAAGATATTATGCAAACACTGTGTTCACATAATCACTGAGAGAAAAAGCTAACCATTGGGGAACTTAGAGAATGCGTGACTAAAATGTTCACTGAATCATTGAAAGTTTAAAGGTGACTGCCAAGGATTAAGTGAACAAGCGACTGACGAGGGAAAGAAAAATGCACATGCATTTAACAAGACTTAAGTGGCCCGAAAAGGTAATGAAGAATTAGAACAGGGCCAGGGCATTTCTTACCAATGACTATTTTTTTTTAAATTTTGCTTAGGGTTTAAAAGCTAGGGACATAAAAATGACTACAGGGACTAGAAGAAACATGCTAGGGCCATGAAATTTGGTAGGGAAAGACCAGATAAAAGATAGAAAGCCATGCAAATTATTTCAAGTGCTAATAGTGGCTCTATTTGGGGATGTGTGGCTCTTGTAGGCACATCAAGAATCTAGAATCACTGGTTATAGCAAACCACCTACTGGAAAAATTGACAACAAAGAGCAATAGGACCAAAACCCTACAGACTAGGATAAAATAGGACAAGGGCAAGCCACTATTTATAGAATTTACAAAATGTACATATATAGACACCCTAACTACTATTCATGGAAAATAAAATACCATCAACTGAAGTGTTTCTTCAAGAATTGTCCATGAAGTAGCAATTCCTGAACTTCACCATTTAACTCTTTCACAATGTATGAATCTTGGCCCCATTTCTCATGAATTAGATATGGCCCTAGCTAGATGGGATCAAACTTACCATGTTTTCCTTTATACTCTAACCTAGCATTCCAAACTAACACCAAATCATCGGGTTCAAACTTCCTCTCAACAGACTTCTTGTCATATAAATTTTTAACCTGCAACTGCAATCTGGCATTCCTTGCAATTGATTCTCTTCTAGTCTCATCCAACCTAATGAGGTCCTCAATTCTCAACTACATCTCATCATCTATGTCATCATCATATAACTGAACAAATTTATACATTTCCAATAAATTATTCTGAGGCATCCTTGCATGTATTCCATATACTAGGTCAAATGGTGCACAACCAATTTCCCTCTTCACAGTTACCCTATCAGCCCATAGAGCTAATGGCAGCTTTGAATTACATACCTTCTTATTCTTCTCAAGAATCCTCTTTAGAATTTTAATCAAACTCTTATTAGTAGATTCTACCTATTCATTTCCTTGTGGATGATAAGATGAGGAATTAGAAATTTGAATTCCCAAACCTTTGTAGAATTCCTTGTATTCAATAGACCTGAAGCACATTACATTATCACTAATTATCCTCTCAGGGCAACCAAACCTTGTAACAATATTATTCAGTAGAAAATCAATTATCACCTTACTAGTTGTATTTCTTGTAGGTATAACTTCTACCCACTTTGTAAAGTAATTAGTGGCAACTAAGATCCATGAGTGTCCCCCACTTGACTTGTTTGGTATCTCCCCAATGAAATCAATTCCCCATTGTTGGAAAGGAGCCTGAACTTCTACTAATTTTAATGGCACATTACCTAAAAAATTTAGCTTACCAGAGAACCTTTGACAAGCATCACACCTCCTCACCAACTGTTCTGCATCCTTGAAGATTATGGGCCACTAGAATCCTACTCTCAAGATCTTATGAGCAGTTGTTTTACCCATATAATGTCCACCACAAACTCCCTCATGCATTTCTTTCAACAATACTTCAGCCTAATTTTCATCTACACATTTCAAAAGTATGCAATCTAAATTCTTTCTATACAATTTACATTTCACAATTACATACTTGATGGCCTATAATTCCAATGTCCTCCTCTGATTATCATTCATGTTTGCTAGACATTTCATATTTCTCAAGTAGTAGATAATATCTTGATACCAAATACAATCATCCATGTCACATGTATAATCAATTTTAGAATGATTTACCTAATTAGCATCAAGATTGGATTGAGCCATCATTTTTGCCAATCCTTGTCCTCTAACAAATTTAGTAATCTAGACCTTAACATTGAATTTTGGATCCTATTGATCCATCTGCATCTTCTCCTAGACACCTCTTGCTGTGAGAAAATATCCTTCATAGCTGCACTTGGCACAAAAGAAATCACAACTTCTCCCATCAAGTAACACCTAAAAGCCTTGACTACCTTCACAAGTGCATATGCTTGTTTTTCATTTATGTCATATTTCAATTCTACAGCCTGCAAAGATTTACTGAAAAATGCAATAGGCTACTCATAACCATCCTTATTCCTTTGCAACAAAACTATAATAATAGTGTGAAAAGATGCAAAGGAAAAGATGTGCATTGGGACATTATAATTAGGTGTCTTGAGCACTGGTGCATCTTTGATAGCCTGCTTGATATTTTTGAAAGCCTCATCATGCTCACCCTCCCAATTAATTGCAGATCCCTTCTTCAACATCTTAGAAATAGGTCTAGTAACCTCTAAAAAATTTGTCACAAACCTCCTTAAGAAATTGACCTGACCAAAGAAGGACTAAATCCCTTTAACATTCTTTGGTCTCAATTTTATCAATGGCTACTACCCTTTCAAGGTCAATTCTCACTCCTTGCTTCCCAACTAAGTGGCCAAGCAACTTACCCTCAATGACACCAAAAGCACATTTCCTTGGGTTTAATGAAATGTCATATTCCAAAGCCCTCACAAATATTTTCTCTAAATGAGTATGGTGGTCTTCTTCCTTCTTGGAATAGGTAGTTAAATCATCTTGATATACAACAAAAACATCATTTATAAAATTTAAAAAGGCAACATCCATTACCCTCTGAAAAGTAGCACCAACATTTGTGAAACCAAAAGGCATTCTCACATAAACATATGTCCCCCAAGGTGTAGTGAAAGCTATTTTGAATTGTTATAATTCCTTGACAATTACCTAATTGTAACCAGAGAAACCATCCATCATAGACATCAATTCTGATCCAGTTACTCTCTGCAACATAGCTTCCATATTGGGCAGACAATAGTTATCCTTTAATGAGCTGATGTTCAAATTCCTAAAGTCCACACAATGCCTAATGTCACCATTCTTCTCTCTCACAGGAACAAGGTTTGAATCCCAAGAAGGGTGCCTTATAGGCTTGATAATTCCAGCATCTCTCAGCTTCATTAACTCTTCTTGCATCTTGGGTGCTAAAGTAGAATTAATAGGCCTTTATTTTTGTCGAAAAAGTTTAGCATCTTCTTTCAATGGAATAATATGCTGAAACAAATCTTCTCTATAAACCTTTAGGTCATCATATAACCATGCAAAAACATGCCTGAATTTTCTAAATAATTCAATCAAAGATTTCTTTACCTTTTGAGATATATCTCTACCAATGTATACTTTCTTAGGTGCTTCATGTGTTCCAAGATTTATCTCCTCTAGATCGGCATGATCCTCTCTTTTGATATTCTTTTGAACTCTATCTTGGCTATCAAAGACAATCTCCAAAACAACAAGCCCCTTGGGCACCTTGTGTTGGAAATATTCAGGAATTAACCGAGTTACTGAGAGGGGAGGGGTGAATCAGTAACTCCAAATTTTCTTTCAATTTAACATGTAATTTACTTTTAACCTTTGCATACAGAAAGTATGAAACTTAAAAGCATTCACAATAATGACACATAGATTTGGTTACCCAAAAACCTTCCAAAAGAAAGTAAAACTGGGGTGGGGATGAAACCCACAAAGCTTTAATAATACAGAATAAAGTTGGCTGGTTAAGGCTTACAATTTGATCACTTCTGATGATCTGCCCTATTAGGAGCAATAAGGATTGCTAAATCCACCCTGTTAAAGGATTTACAAAACATACAATGAAGTATGCACTCGGTAAAGAGATTTTACAAAAGACTGTTAAGTCTACCCGGTTAAAGGATTTAGTACTGATTCACCTATTAGGATGAAACAGTAGATCTCTGGATTTGCAACTGGATTGCTGATTGAGATTCGCTGATGTACTGATCACCTTCTGTGATGAATTTGTCTTTGCTATTCCTTGTACTTCTGAAGCCCTTTGTAATTCGCTTATCTCTGCCTTTCTTTCTTTTCACATATATGCTTCTTACTTACATTTTACATTTTTACAACATTGTTTATATACAAGTCTTAAACAATTAATTACAATTACAATTACAATTACAAAGTCGGCTTGACAAATAAACATAAGTGCTACTAAGTCGGCCCAAGTATGGTTACACGGTTCTTGCAAACTGACTCGGTGACTTTCTGATACTCGGCATCCACTGCATTACTCGGCATCATCATGCACTCGGTAGAAGTGAAGGCACGGTTCATACTGATCGCTCGGTAGGTTTTAAACTCAGTAAATACTGGTGACTCGGTAGACATGATGTTACTCGGTTTACACTGTCCTGTTCGGTCTGCACTATCTGCTCGGTTTGCACTGTCTGCTCGGTTTGCACTGTCTACTCGGTTTGCACTCAAAATGCAAATAAGTGTTGTCACTAGTGGCAATTCTGCTTAATTCCAACAATCTCCCCCTTTGGCATTAGTGACAAAAACACTTATTGGCCAAAACTTATATACATGAATCATGCTGAGTTTTATTTTGATTTTTCAAAATTTGTCTTTGTTATAGGGCTTTATACATTGTCTCCCCCTTTCAATGTGCTAACTGTTTCTATACAAATCTTCTTCTATACATATCTCCCCCTTTTTGATGATAATGCCAAAGGTGTGTATATAATTTACAGAGAGAATCCAAAATTTGATAGAAAATCAGAATGTACCTTCATTATTAGTGCCAGGGTTCTGTCCCAACTTTCTTGCAGAATCTTACATGTTTGGATTGCAATTTGGACTTCCGCAGAGAGTTCAATCATGTGATCTGCTATAGAGAACTGATTGTCATGAATCAATGTTTTGGAATGTTCAATGTGCTTATACATTGTATTCATGATGGGAAGGGTCATGTGTTGGATGTCTAGCAGTGTGGACCGGATCCTTGTGTCTTCTTTTAGTAGATCAGACTGCATGTTTGATAGGTGTGAGATTTTCATGTGATGAGCAGAGCTTGAACTTGGTTCAAGTTGCAGCTTCTGTATGCTAATCTTCATATCCTCATCCATTTTATTCATTTTATCCTTAACATCCTTTGTGAACTCGGCAATATTGCACAATCTGGCCAAAAGAGAGGTAGCATTCGAATAGATAGATTCAGTGTTTGACAAAACTGAAGACAATTCTACTTGGTTAATAGCTATGTGCTGAGCAATGTGCTCAAGCACTTTATTGTTGAATCTCTTCTCAGCTCTTTCAACTAATTTTTCTGTCCCAGATGAATCCTCATTGTATTTATCAACTGCTTCTGCTAATTGTAACAAAACATGTTGGGAGGAGTCTACTTTAATGCCTAATGCATCAGACAAAATGTCCTTAGCATCCTTGATGATTTGATATTCCTTGTCTCTCTCCTCTTTAAGCTTCTTTTGTTTTGCTTTCCTTTGGAGGATCTCACCTATATTTTGCATTTGGTCCGCTAATAGATTTGCAAAATCTAATGTAGGAATCTCTATCTCTTCATCTAGGTCTATATCCTCTACTACATTCTTACCCAAAATTTTTATACTCGGTAGAGCCTTAGGCTTATCTGAACTTAATGCTTTGGTAGTAGTGACAGTAGATAAAGTAGGGCTAGCTATAGATACTGGTATACTTTCTACTGGAGAGCTTAAAATATTTACACTTGAAGATTCAAAAATTGGAAAACTTACTGCTGGAAAACTTGATGATGCGGGAGACTGCAACTCGGTAGAAGAAATGGTAGCTACTTCTGTTGTTGCTATGGATGATTGGAAAAATGTGGAAGTTGTCACAACCATGCTTGAAGGTGTCTCTGGGCTGGATATAGAAACTTTTACTGGAGAGGTAGGAAGGGATGCAATGACTTCTGCTGCTATCCTCACAGTATCATCTACCTCAGTGTCTTCTTCTTGTTCATCACTGTCATCTTCAATATCTTTTATTATTACTGTTTCAATACTCAGTTGGTGAAGGTGGTATATGTTCTTCCATGTGGCATTTGCAGCCTTCACAACTGATTCAATATTGTTGATCAAAATCAAGCAAGTATTGAACTTTAATGTCATCTTACTTTCATTTTCTTTTAATGCCTTCTTTACTTCATCATTTTTCAAGCTCGGCATCAACTGTCTCAGGGTTTGATCAAATATGTCTATCATAGTTTGCTTTGCATTGCTCCATCTCATTTTTATTGGATTTAATAGAACTGCTGGAACCTGTGGGGCTATTTCTTCAGGAGAGTATTTCCACTGTCCCATCTTTTCAATAACAACATCTTCTATTTCCTTCTGTTTTGTTTCTGATCTGGTTTCATATTTTAAGGATTTTATGTTACTCCAGATCCTGATCCATCTCTAAAGAGTTTGAGCTTTTCTTGAAGGTTTAGAGGAGGCCTTTTGAATACTATGTCTTTATCTGCCTTGTCTGCCTTGTCTACCTTACCTCTTGTATTTCTCCTTGTAAATACAGCAGTGGGAGGCTTAGGTGCCTTAGTGATGAAAACCTTTCCTTTCTTCTTTGCAGGTTCTGGTTCCTCTGTTTTCTCATCCTTTTCCTCTTCTTCTTCATCTTTTTCTTCTTTGTCCTCGGTTATCATTTGCATTTTGGCTATCCTCTTCTTTCCTTTGTTTACCGCCTGTGGAAGCTTTATGCTTAGTTCAATTCTCACCTTAGCTTCATCATATGTTCCAAAATATGGAGCTTTGGGATTGACAGGCTGATTAAGAAGAGCTTCAATGATATTCTTGGTTTCATCAATATTTACCTCATAAGGAAGAGGTTTTACATATACAGTCCTCGGTTTAACTGCTTGAATATATACATTATCACAATCCACCATAAAACAAATGTCATCTTTGTAATCTTCCACCAACTTCTGTGAAATCCGAAATCTGTCATTCATTTTCTCTTTGAAAGACTCAAAATAATTATCCATGATGCTTTCAAAATTTTCACCCATTTCTGAAATGTATTCATTTATTGCATAGAGGACTGGCACATCTTTTCTCCATACAACTTTTCCTTTAGAAGGGAAGAATTTCTGAACATAGAAGAATAAACAGACCAATAAGGATCCAAACTTACATGGATTGTTTTTGGAAGTTTTAATGCTTTCCATGTTTTTGTTAAACTGCTTTAACAATAAGTCTGCTAGGTCAAATGTCAAGTTATTCTTGACCACTTTGTATGCTAGGTCAATAGCTTCACAGGAGACACTATTCTGTCGACTAGAACTGTAAATCTTATGGGCAATAATGTGTATACCAAACTTCAGTTCAGCATCGGTAATGCTGCTAACTTTCATGCCTCTACTGTCCCACTCGGCTAGGGTTTTCTTCTCTAGTTCCGTCCAACCTAGGGTTTTGGTAGTTTTTGCTTTGTTCAACATGGGAAGACCGGTGATTTTTTGAATCATCTTCTTTATGATCTCTATAGGTTGCTCAAGCCAAATCTTGCCATCATGTACACGGAAGAGAATGTATCTAACCCATTTATCTCAAAAGTTTTGAGGTAGATGTGCAATGTGAACTAAACCTTTATCTTCTAGATGTTTGTGCTCGGGTTTCAGAATACCATCCACACACAGTTCCTCACGCACAATATCTAGTTCTAGGTTCCCCATTTCATGAATTGAATAGTTAAAATGATTGAGGATATCGTTAATAAGCAGTACCTTAGGAGGAATCTGAGATTGAGCTCCGTTCAGATCTAGGGCTGCTGTAATTGCGAGCACGATCTTGAAAGCTGGTGCTTTCCATTCCCCTTGGACTAACATATCAGATCCTTTCTTCACTGAAGTGCTGGATGATGCCATGATAGCTCATAGAAAATTCCTTTCACAAAAGTATTGAATCCCTGGGTTGCTCTTGAAATTTTTTGCTCTCAAAGTGATAAAGATTCACGGTGAAGAATGAGTTTGATTACTTGCTTTTTGTTTACAACTCTGTCATTAATGCTCAGTATAAATTAGGGAATGAATTCTGACAGACTATCACCCACTAAGAATTAATTTCTTGGTAAAGACTTGGCAACTCGGTGAACTCGAGAATTCATATTGCTCCGACCTCACTCGGTAAAGACGGGTACCGACCTTGCTCGGTGAAGACTGATACCGATCTTGCTCGTGATCTTACTGCATCTTGCATGCTGATTTAGATCTTTCTTTTAATTTCGGTTCTGGAACTGCTTGAGATTGGTCTATGAGAATACAGTTCCAGTGCTTTCTTGGAAATTTAGTTTGAGTCGGTAGAGCCATCCATTCCATTACTTGGACTGGATTGCTCGGTAGCTTTAGGAATCCATTTTTGTCTTACCTATTTCCTGACCTTAGTTGCTTCATTCTTCTTTCCATCTTCAACTTCACTAGCATTCATGCAGTTTCTGGCTATGTGACTGAGTTTAGTGCATTTGAAGCATCTTACGGTAGTATCTCTTTTCCTTAGATGATGTTTTATGCAATTCATGCCAATGTGTCCATATTCTCCACAGTAATGACATCTACACTAGGTGTTGTAGTCCCATCCAAACATTGCTTTCATAATTTGTTCTACCGGATTAAATGTCTTGGATCTACACTCGGATGCCTCGTGACCTTGTTTGTTGCACTTGTGACAATTACCTCTAAATCTAGGTTTTTCCCTGCATTCATTTGCTTTGTGACCAGGTTGATTGCAGCTGTAACATTTTCCATTGAATTCTTCTTTTTCATTGTTCCAACATTTATTTGAAGTATGTCCTATTTTACCACAATGATTACAAGTAGGTTTTTGATTTCTTTGAGTACCTTGCTTAGAGGATTTGCCTTCTCCTTTGTATCCAAGTCCTGCTTTTCCTTTTTGCCTATGAAGATTTCGCTCATACAGCTGATTCAAGTCTTCTTGGCTTTTCAGCATTCCTTCATTGATTTGTTTTTCAGCATTTAGGTCATCCACCAATCTTAGATTGATTTCCTTTTCAGATCTTAGTTCTTCTCTTGTGCTTTCTATTTCTAATCTTAGATTCAGAATTTCCTCATTTGTATGAGAGATCTGATCAATTAGGTTTTCTAGCTGAAGGGTTTTATTTTGGACTTGATGCAGGAGCATCCTGGGTGTAAGAGCAATCTTGCATCACCCAAAAATATTTCTATTTTTGCATTCAATAAGGGCTATTTTAGTGCAAAGCTGCTATTTATGGAAAGTTACTATTTTTGGTAATTTTCATATGTGCTCAGAATGATCTGATTTCTTTCTTGGAGGTTCATTTTGGTCATATAAGTCTGCCAGTAAAGTTTCATTGCTAGATCAAGTGTATATTGGAAGATATTGAAGATTTTTGGTATTGGCAGCAGGGTACAGAAACTTTGAACTCAGTTTTGAAGGCTTTAGAGGCCCCAGATGAGGTCAAAAATTTAGGTGACGGGCACTTGCGCCAGTCAAGCCTGTAGAACGCTTCATGGCATTTCTGAAATGGGGTTATAATAGCCGATCGGATCAACTGGTGATGACTTATGGTCTTCGGAAGTTGGACCACCTGAAATGGCAGAAAATAATTTTCTTCAAAATTTCTGTTCGGGTTTCAAAGGTTATCTTGAGCCGACTATGATGTAATAAAATGTAAAATAAAATAATGCTAAGTTTGGTCGGCCTTATTGGCTAAAATTCTGGAACCTTCCCAGGTGGTGGAAAATTGCCTATATAAGGAAGGCTGTATTATTGTCTTAGGTAGTTCAGAATAGTTCTGGGGTAGTAGATCTGGGTAATAGCTCGAGGCTTTGTCCTACAAAATATTGTAAGGGAATGCCCATGTGGCTTTGCATATTGTAATTCTGAAAGTTTATAATTCCACATTTGTGGAGATAATAAGAAGCCAATTTTCTATTCTTGCATATTGTTATTGTTTCTCTATTTCTGTTATGTGTTTGTGGTATTAAGGGGAGCACCCTTCATCAGGTGGTATCAGAGCAGGAGTTCTTGAGTGTATAAATAGATCACCGACTGTGAGGTAGTTTGCACTAGGACCGTGGCTAGAGTTTCAGTGCGCATCGTGAAAATGCCTCCACGAAGGGAACGTGGCAGAAGAGCTAGTGTTGTGACACCTGAGGTTAGAGAGTTGCAGAGACAAGTACGAGCATTGCAAGAAAAGATTCGTAGAGGAATAAATCTTAATGTCAGAGATGAAAGTGAGGATGAAGCCGAAGAAGAATATCAAGAAGGAGAAGTTGAAATTGTGAACCAGGAGGAAGAAAGACTTTTTCGGCCGATTTCCAAGATTGGGAAAAGACCTAAGATTGAGGTTCCTACATTTTTTGGAAATCTTAACCCAGAGGAATTGATCGACTGGATCAATGAATGTGAGGAATATTTTGAGTATGAAGATGTTGAAGATCCTGATAAGGTCAAATTTGCGAAGGCCAGATTGAAAGGTCATGCGAAGATCTGGTGGCAAGAAATTCAATTGGAGTAGAATAGAAGAGGGAAAGATAAAATCACAAGATGGGATCGGATGGTGGATAAATTGAAGTGATAGTTCATTCTTGTTGATTATGAGCTTGACCTACTAAAGAAAATGCAGAGTTTGAAGCAAGCAGGAAGATCTGTTCAGGAGTATACAAAGGAGTTCTATCGACTTCTCATCAGAACAGGCCATGCAGAAGTTGATAAGGAGAAAGTTGCCTGATACCTTAATGGGTTAAGGCCAAGCATCCAGGAGGAGCTGAATCTGGTTCGAATGAACAGTATTGAAGAGGCATACCAGTTTGCCCTAAAAGTAGAGGAAAATCTGAACAAGAAGTTTGAGAGAAAACAAAATGGAAGAGGTCACGGTGGACGATCATATGGTGGCCGAAATGAAGATCCAAAAAAGAAGGATGAGGCCGGTAGTAGTCAGAATCAGTGAGGAAATCATTCCAATCGCTTCCAGGATCAGAATAATAGAGATCAGAGAGGAAGAGGAAGAGGACAAGGATCTGGAAGAGGTGGCTTCCGTGGAACATATTTTCACTATGGAGAAGAAGGTCATAGGGCATTTGAATGTCTTCAGCGCCAAGGCAGAACAGACAGGAGAAATGAAGGCCAGGCCAGAGTTGCACATGTAGATGAAGATGCCGGATCATCAAATTCTGAAGATGCTGAAAGAGGAGAAATGTTGATTAATAGAAGAGTCCTGTTGAGTGGTGAGAATGAACCTGAGCAAAGGAGGAGCCTGTTTCGCACTAGGTGCAAGTGTGAAGGTAAATGTTGTGATGTGATTATTGATAGTGGAAGCACTGACAATTTGGTGTCAGAAGAGATGGTGACAAAGTTGAAGCTCAAGAGACAGAAACACCCACATCCATATCAGATTGCCTGGGTACAGGATGACCACAGGGTCATGGTCAATGAACAATGCCTGGTGAAGTTCAAGATTGGCGGATACCAAGATGAGGTATTGTGTGATATCATATCTATGGATGCATGTCATATGTTGTTGGGTAGACCATGGCAGTTTGACAGATGTACTGTACATGATGGCCGTGCGAATGCCTATTCCCTGACAAAGGATGGAGTGCAGTATAAGCTAAAGCCATTGAAGGAGACCGAAGAAAAGGTATGTGGTAATGCAAGGATAACTTTTGTTGATGGAAGAAATTTCCTAGATGGTATGAGGCATGAGCATGTATGTTTTGCTTTAATTCCAAAAGCTGGTAAAGAGGAAGTAGAAGATGTTCCTATAGAAGTTGAAGATTTGTTGAATGAGTTTCAGGATATTGTATCTGATAACGTGCCTGATGGATTACCACCAGTTAGAAAGATCAATTATCAGATGGACTTGATCCCAGGAGTGAGTTTGCCGAATAAGGCAGCACACAGAATGACACCTATAGAAAGTGAAGAGTTGAACAGACAAGTACATGAACTGTTACAGAAAGGATTGATCCGTGAGAGTCTGAGTCCTTGTGCTGTACCAGCGGTATTAGCACCAAAGAAGAATGGACAATGGAGGATGTGTATGGATTCTAGGGCAATAAACAAGATCACAATCAAGTACAGGTTTCCATTGCCATGAATGGATGATATTATGGACTGTTTGAGTGGAGCTATGTATTTCTCAAAGATAGATCTGAAGAGTGGATATCATCAGATTCAGATCAGAGAAGGAGATGAATGGAAGACTGCCTTCAAGACAAAGGAAGGACTATATGAGTGGTTAGTCATGCCTTTTGGGCTAACCAATGCACCGAGCACTTTCATGCGGCTCATGAACGAAGTTCTGAAATAATTTCTGGGTAAGTTTGTCATTGTTTACCTAGATGATATTTTGATCTTTAGTAAGACATTGGATGAGCATATGATGCATATTCGTATGGTATTTGAGAAGTTGAGAGAATAAAAATTGCTGATTAATTTGAAGAAGTGCAGTTTTGTGAAGAAAGAGTTGGTGTATTTGGGGTTTGTAGTTTCAGGAGAAGGTCTAAAAATGGACCCAGAGAAGGTACATGCTATCCTTGAATGGCCTACACCAAGGAGTGCTACTGAGGTAAGATCTTTTCATGGTCTAGCTAGCTTTTATAGAAAGTTTATCCAAAATTTTAGTAGTATTTGTGGACCCTTGACTGAAACAATAAGAGGGGATAGAAAAGAGTTTAAGTGGACTAATGGGGCAGAAAAGAGTTTTCAATTGTTGAAACGAAAGGTTAAAGAACAACCTATTTTAGCACTTCCAGATTTTAATAAGGTGTTTCAAGTAGATTGTGATGCTAGTGGTACTACAATAGGAGCTGTTATGAGCCAAGAAGGTAAACCTGTTGCTTATTTCAGCGAGAAGTTAAATGACGCCAAGAGGAAATATTCTATTTATGATCAGAAATTTTATGCTATAATTCAGGCATTAAAGAAGTGGAGACATTATCTGCTTCCTAAGGAGTTTGTTTTGTATACTGATCATCAAGCTTTGCAATATTTGAATAGTCAAGGAAAGTTGAATCAAAGACATTTGAAATGGGTTCAGTTTTTGCAGAGTTATACATTTGCTTTGAAACACAGGAGTGGAAAGTCTAATAGGGTTGCAGATGCTCTTAGCAGAAGGCAACTATTGCTGACAGAAATGCAGATTGAAGTGGTTGGGTTCAAGGAACTCAAGAATTTATATCCAGAGGATCCTGATTTTGGTGAAGCTTGGAAAGCTTGTACAGAACTTGTTACTCTAGACAGGACAAACTGGTTGGATTTCATCATCCAGGATGATATGCTATTCAGAGGGAGTCAGTTGTGCATTCCACGAAGTTCTATGAGGGAGAATCTCATCAAGGAGAAGCATAGCAGAGGTTTGGCTGGACATTTTGGTCGTGATAAAACCCTTGGTTTGGTTAGTGAGAATTATTATTGACCACAGTTGCAGCAAGATGTGAAGAAGTTTGTACAAAGTTGTAGAGTATGTCAGATGGCGAAAGGAGTGAAGCAGAATACAGGGTTTTATCAGCCATTACCTATACCAGAGAAGCCTTGGGAGGATATCAGTATGGACTTTGTTCTTGGTTTACCGAGGACACAGCGGGGACATGATTCAATTTTTGTAGTAGTTGACCAATTTTCAAAGATGGCACATTTCATTCCCTGCAAGAAGACTAATGATGCTATTCATGTAGCCGAATTGTTTTTCAGAGAAGTAGTGAGACTTCATGGTTTGCCAAAGACCATAGTTTCAGATCGGGACACTAAGTTTGTTGGATATTTCTGGCGTACATTGTGGAAGAAGTTGAAGATAGATTTGAAATTCAGTTCATCACATCATCCACAGACTGATGGACAGACAGAGGTGGTGAATAAGAGTTTGGGAAATTTGCTGAGATGTTTGGTTGGAGATAAGCCAACAGGATGGGATTTGATTTTACCACAGGCAGAATTTGCATACAATAATTCTGTCAACAGGAGCACTGGTAAATCACCATTCCAGATTGTATATGGAAGTAGTTCGAGAAATGCATCTGAATTGAGGAAGATAGATAAAGGAGAAATAAGTAGTGCTGAAGCTGAGGATCTTGCAGAACACTTGAAGAACATCCATGAGGAGGTGAGGAAGCATATTGCCAAGATGAATGCACCGTACAAGGCTAAGGCAGATGAGAAAAAGAGGTATAAGAAATTTCAGGTTGGTGATGAAGTCATGGTTCATTTGCGGAAGGAGCGGTTTCTGGTTGGTACATATAACAAGTTGAAAATGAAGAAGTTTGGGCCATGTAGGATACTGAAGAAACATGATTCAGGAAATGCATATGAGGTAGAATTGCCTAGTGAGCTAAATATTTCACCAGTGTTTAACATTTCAGATCTGACAGAGTATCATGAAGGAGGTGTTGAAGATGAGATCACAGCAGCACAGTGGAGTATTCCAGCAACTAGTTCAGACACTAAGGAGATCGAAGATATACTAGACAGTTGTGTTGGTAGAAGCACAAGGAATAGGACATATGAAGAGTATTTGGTCAAATGGAAAGGATGACCTGTTGAAGATTCATCATGGCTGACAAAGGAGGAGGTTAGCCATCTTGGTTTTCCTCTGCACACCTAAGTCGTGACAGGGTCACTTCTCAAATTACCCCGGGTGTCTGATGCAGGAACATCCTGAGTGTAAGAGCAATCTTGCATCACCCAAAAATATTTCTATTTTTGCATTCAATAAGGGCTATTTTAGTGCAGAGCTGCTATTTATGGAAAGTTACTATTTTTGGTAATTTTTGTATGTGCTCAGAATGATCTGATTTCTTTCTTGGAGGTTCATTTTGGTCATATAAGTCTGCCAGTAAAGTTTCATTTCCAGATCAAGTGTATATTGGAAGATATTGAAGATTTTCAGTATTGGCAGCAGGGTATAGAAACTTTGAACTTAGTTTTGAAGGCTTTAGAGGCCCCGGATGAGGTTGAAAATTTGGGTGACAGGCGCTTGCGCCAGTCAAGCCTGTAGAGCGCTTCGTGGCATTTCTGAAATGGGGTTATAATAACCGATCAGATCAACTGGTGATGACTTATGGTCTTCGGAAGTTGGACCACCTGAAATGGTAGAAAATAATTTTCTTCAAAAATTATGTTTGGGTTTCAAAGGTTATCTTGAGCTGACTATGATGTAATAAAATGTAAAATAAAATAATGCTAAGTTTGGTTGGCCTTATTGGCTAAAATTTTGGAACCTTCCCAGGCGGTGGAAAATTGCCTATATAAGGAAGGCTGTATTATTGTCTTAGGTAGTTCAGAATAGTTCTGGGGTAGTAGATCTGGGTAATAGCTCAAGGCTTTGTCCTACAGAATATTGTAAGGGAATGCCCATGTGGCTTTGCATATTGTAATTCTGAAAGTTTGTAATTCCATATTTGTGGAGATAATAAGAAGCCAATTTTCTGTTCTTGCATATTGTTATTGTTTCTCTATTTTTGTTATGTGTTTGTGGTATTAAGGGGAGCACCCTTCATCAGGACTTCAATGTTTCTTCCATCTAATTCATCTTTCAACTTGTTTCTTTGTTCCAAGATCTCACAGAATCTTGTAGAGTGTAGCTCTTGTTCTCTTTTCAATTTTCTCACTTCTTCCTGCAGAGATGCATTCTTTTCTAGGAGTTCTTTGACAGCATTGTTTGCTTCATCTGAGTTATTTGAGGGAAAAAGATCTTCAATCTTTTCTTCAATGTAAGTCTGATCATTCATCTGATTTGCAAGTTCCTTCCTTCTTCTTAGGGATTGGGAAAGATGTTCTTTTGCTTCTTTGAGTTTAGCTATGGCCATTTCCAGATCTAGCTTTTCATTTTCAATCACCTTATTCAGTTTGAATACCTCCATTGTCCTGGATCTTTGCTCAAGCTAGTTAAGCTTTATCTTGAGAACCAATGCTGCTCTGATACCAATTTTTGGAAATATTCAGGAATTAACCGAGTTACTGAGAGGGGAGGGGTGAATCAGTAACTCCAAATTCCTGAATATTTCCAACACCTTGTTAGTTCTAAGTTGAATGACCTCATTGCCAAAGATGACCTCTTTTCCTTCTATTAACTCAACCAGGGTTGAACAATCGAATTCCTGACCATGATACTAATCCTCACAACTCATAAACTTCAAGATATCATTATCATCATCAAAAACTTTTCAATTCTCAATATTGTCTTGTATACTAGGCCTAGCCTGAATTTCAAGTTTAGAGATACCAGTAAATGTAATATCATTGGGATTGATTGCAATATTGGATAGAAAATCAGCCATCTTATTGTTGCTCCTATTCTTCCATTCAATATTAAAGGCATCAAAATGTTCAATCAAATCCCAAACTGCATTCCTATATTGTCTCAGCCTCTTGTTCTTGGAAGCATATACTGACCTGACTTGGGACACCACCAACTCAGAATCACCAACAACACTCAAGCATTTAATACCATGTTTTTGTGCCAACCTCAGTCCTAACAACAATGCCTCATATTTTTTTATATTGTTGGTACAAAAGAAATCTAATGTGAAAGAAATTTTTTAGGTGTTTCTGTTATACACTGAATTTTGCACCTCTATTTCAAGCTCTCTTGGTCTTGATAACCCAGTATAACATGGGAATCATCTCAAGGTTGTGGGACCTTTTGCTAATCAAGATGAGACCTCCAGGTTCTAGGCTGGTTCCTCTTAGATTATCACCCTGATTTGCTTCTTAACAGGAAAGTAAAACTTTGGAGGGAAAGGGATAGAAGGAATGCTTGGAAAGGGAAATAACAAAAAGCAAATCTACCTACTAGGTGATGCACCAAAACTAGGGTTTGGATCTCAGTATAGAGGGATGAAATCAATGGAGTGATCAAGTCTAATGGATCACAACTTACTGAATAGGCTTGCATAAGCATTTCATAGAAGGGTCTATAAAAAAAAGAGGGTATTCAGGGAAAGAGAAAGATTCTTTCACAACAACAAGACTGTTAGGTTTAGACAACAATCTATGACCTGCAAACAAACATTGACTCCTATTACTCGGTGTAGGATTGAGACAAGACTATTAGGGGCTGAAATATACCCACAAAACATCTAAATCAAATCAAAAACAATAACACACACAGTTACAAAAAGTAAGAGGAATCAGGAAACCTAAGATATCATTGAAAACATGCATAAACTTCAATCCAATAAGAGATAATCCACACAAGAAAGCAAAAGGACAACAAGAATGTCACAAAATACTTTGCAATATCTGAACAATCAATGAAAATTACAATTGTAGAAAACTAAAGGGCAGGAAAATTGTCACAAAAGATCTCTGAGAAAGAAACTTTCTTTTTTACAATTGCTGAATTCTGAGATTCAAAAGCTCCAAAAAAGAATAAATACAACACTCAACTGCACGTAGGTAGGAGTCAAAACTGACCTAACTAGGGTTACAAAGATTTGAATAAAATAATCCAACCCTAAACCAATTGCTTCTGATCATAAATGCATCTAAAAATATCTCAATCAATCAGATATTCATCTATCCCTATACTGCAAACAACCTCTAGACAAGAAACCTTGACCTGACAACCTCCTGCAAGCCCACTAAGCCATTAAGGCTCTAGATTTGATCTTCGCAAGAATTGAATTTGGAAGTATAGATGGTGCCAACTCTTTAATGTTTCATCGGCATAAGAACACCACACTGTACCCTACAAAATCCATGGCACCATCGACTAGATCATCCATCATCATGCTCGCAACCAGAAAATGTCCTTAGAAATCAATTCCAAGCTACCCCGCCACTCGCAACCAATTCTGCAGAAGAAAAGCCCATGAAAATAGTCACGCCACTTTGAAAATGTCATGGCCACATGTTTGCATGAGCCCAAAATCCACATACGATCATGTGACAAGCCCCTTAGAACCTGTCATTCACTGCCACAAGACACTTCGGGTCTACCAAAGAATTCAAACTACTGGCAAAAAACTACACCTAGGATCTGACTACAAATCTAACCCCAGGCTTCACCTCGGGTTTATTTCCCTCTTAGTCGCCAAGTCACTTAACTTTTTCCTTAACCCCAGGGTCCATCCAGTGACCACGTGAAACCATCAACTGCGCAACCATGCATTTCTTTACCAACCCTGGGCCCATCTGCAAATTGAGATTACAATCTAATGGCGGGTGCGTGATCTCATGGGGTCAGAAGATCACATGAGATCTTACGACTACCATAGATCTCTTTTCTACCACCACAAAACTGCAACCCAGACCCACAGATCACTACACTGGATGGTTGTCATTATACCACCAGCTTAAATAGTGTGCATCTTACCTTGGTCATATAATGATGACCATCAATCTAGCTCAAAACTTAATCCTTTGAGGAAGCTGACCCCACTAAAAAACCTCCACCTATCTCCACATCACCGCCTTCGACCAATCAGGAATGAGAACCTCTGACAGAACTAACAATGGACCCATAGTTATTTTCCTTCATCGGACGGTTGTCATTATACTGCTAGCTTAAAAAGGCATCAACTTTCTTTAGTGGTGTAGCGATAGCCACAAGATCTTGCCGAGTGTTAACCTTTGCAGATGAAGAATGGGCCCGCCCATAGGTGTCATCCTGTCACATGATCTTAAGGGCTAGGAATATTGCTTGCAAACATGTGACAACCACAAGTTTCAAAGGAAAGCTAGGCACCAAGCCCCACTAGGTCAGAGTTGCACACTTAGGGTTGAAAACACAGAGGGTTTTCAAAACCAAGGTTGAAAACACATAGGGGTTTCCACACTGAACATTTTTTGGAGACTTGCAATAGTATTTTCCATTGCAACTTTAAAATTGAATAACTTCTTAGGTATTGTGAATTAGGCTATGCGACCTGAATTGGAGCATGGTGACACATTGAAGAACATGGGGTTCATATCGCAAAGCATAAAACTTTGAGGATCTACTTCACAAGTGAAAACAAGTTGCAGTAAGGCAGGAAGAAACAGAGACCTGGAAACTTGGCCAAATTTGTAGAATAGGAAATTTTGGGCAATAGTTTCCATTAGGAGAAATAAGTAAGATACCTACTCCTGCTCCATCCTTGTAGTTTGCACCATCAAAGTACATTACCCAAAAATCACCCTTCATAGAATTAACACTTACCTCAACAAAGATAGGTGACAAAATAGGTTCCTTTTCAAGTTTAGGGATCTCTTCCCTAAAAGCATTAATATAAGTATCCAAAAAATATGTAGTTTCATTATCAATATTTCTCTCAATCATGTGGCATACTCTTGGCTCTCGATCAATCTTGACAAACTGATCATCAATCTTGAAAGTGGCATAGGATAGATCACACTATAAACTTCCACCCATGGCAACACTCCACCTTCTAGATAGTAGCATCCCATAATGAGGAGGGATGTCCACCACCAAAACACTCCTTGTTAACTCTTTCTCTGGATATGCCGCCAGCCGATATGGCATTGCATTGATAGTCCCAATAACTGGTACCTCCCTCTGATCCATTGCACAACATCTTCCTTGAATTGTATCAACTTTAAGGCCCAACTTCTCCATGATTTTGAAAGGCATGACAGTATTAGAGGCACCACTATCAATCATACAATTTCTTAGTTTCATTTCATTCACAAGAACACTTAAAAAGAATGGATCAATGTTTTCAAGGCTAGCATTGATAGAACTGTCAAAATATATTGGAGGAATTTAAGATACAATTCCCTGAGCAACAACACCTTTCAAAGCTTTATCCTAAGATCCATCACATGCGACATCATTAATATGCACATTAGCTCTACCCATGCAATAGCTCTATCTTTGTGTTCAAGGATCCTCAAAACTTTTGACAATGGAACCTTAACTATAATTTGGGACAATATAGCTAACATATCAATAGGAGCAGAGGAAGGAATCTCAATTTGCACTGCCTTAGTATCCTTTTGCTTATCTGATACATTAGGTGTATTGGCCACCCTCATTTTTTCAATCTTAGCCATTGTGTTAACTAGCTTCTCAATCTCACTAGAAAATATTTCAACTCCAACTCCCTTAGGCTCACAATTCTTACCTTTTACATTTTTGAATTTCACCATGTGATCACCTTTTGATTTGTTCTCATTAGGCTCTCCAGAGTTGGTACTCTTTATAAACATTCCTATAGCTTTCTCATTTGTATTCCTTGCTACCATGCCTCTAGTTTTCACTTGAGAAATCATTTCTACAATAATCCTATCAATCTCTTCTCTAGAAGATCTTAAATTTACTAGCTCAGAAGAAGAGTTCATGTTACATGTCTTCTTATCAATATCTTCACTATGAGAAAAAACCTCTAGATGAAAAATGGCCTGATTGTGTCTCTTCACATTTACATCTACCTCTTCATCAAAATCAGAATCATCTTCATATCCTAGATATGAAGTAGTCATGTTGCATCCAACATCATCTTGATCTTCTTCTTGATCTATCTCCTCACTACCACAATCTTGATTTGTAGGCATAGAATGTGCAACCACACAATGCTCTGCAGAATGAGGGGACTGGCATGCAACACACCAAGGTATGTCTTCCATGACATTTATTGAAGCTTTTTGTAGAGGGTCAGGGACACCTCTATCATTTTTATTCCTTGTAGTAGGGACAATAGGCTTGCCATCCTTCCATTGGGTGTTGTAGGGGTAGTTCTGTAATCTATTCTACTTATTGAAATTGTTGTTGAATTGAGGCCTTTCATTGGTAGGAGCACTGATATTCCTATTTGTAGGTGTCTTCAAATCCTTCAATGCATTGAGCACCTTATCTAATTTATCTTCTTCTTTCCTCCTAGTTCCAACATTCTTATCATTTTCCTTTTTGTATTTCTTGTCCCCAAACAACTTAGGGTCATCTCTCTTTCCACCCAACTTCCCTGATATTTTCATATTGTTCTCAATATTGACAGAAATCCTAAATGCATCTCTAAGAGTTCTCGATTCTTTGTCCCTCAACAAGTATCCCATCTTTCCATCAAATGCATTGAAGTATGTGGTCAAGCAGACATTGTCATCTAACTGCATAACTTGGAACAACTTATGCATACCCTTCTAAAATCTCATGTTGAATTCAGCTGCAGACTCATTCTAATT
Source organism: Chamaecyparis obtusa (assembly GCA_027943335.1). Lineage (NCBI taxonomy): Eukaryota > Viridiplantae > Streptophyta > Pinopsida > Cupressales > Cupressaceae > Chamaecyparis > Chamaecyparis obtusa. Next base: position 42,117 of record BSBK01015141.1, read on the forward strand.
TTTCCTTATGGTATTGAATTCATTTAACAAGAAACTAGCATTAGGCCTATCACCATACTTTTCTTTAAAACATCTTTCAAAACAATCCCAAGTATCAATACATTTATCAGGAAGTCTCTTAAACCAATCTCTAGCATCCTCCATTAGAGATTGAACAAACAATTTCATGACTACATCCTCATGCTCTACCTTGTAATCACTAAGCATATCAACAAATAACCTAAGATGCTCATCACAACTAATAGCATTATTACCAGCAAACTAAGGTACCTTATCTCTTATATCATTTCAAAAAGCATTTGGGTAGCCAGGAATTCCATCAAAACTAATTTTCCTATAGCCTTCTAATTGCATAGGTCTTCTTTGAAAACTTGAACTAGTGTTAACCCTAGGATCAATATTTGCATTTACATTTCCATCTATTTGTGCATTTGACTATTGTCTAGGATCAACACCTATCCTAGTAGATGAAGAAGGAATTGAACTAGTAGCATTACTAAGTGGAATAGTAGTAGTCATAGATGGCATACCTAGTTCAGTAGTAGATGGACCAAGAGCATTAACTGATGAAGCCTTCAGGAACTAGATCTTTTTTCTCTTTTCTATAATGGAGGCTTCAATTTCAGCCCTCTCTAGTTCTCTTACAAGGTCCTCATCTTCTTTTCTTCTCCTTTCTATCTCTGTGTCCTTATTTGAATTGGGTGGTGGGACCCCTAGTATTGTCAATGATTTTCTTGTTTGATGTCCCACCATATTTTGCTTTCCTTTTTCACCAGTGGCAACAATAGGCCTAGTGATCTCATGCCCATCTTTATCTTTAGGGAGGGAAGCATAACTTTGAACCTATCTCACCACAAGGCCCTCCTTATCAAATTCTTGATCTTGTAGTAAGCACTCCTACTCACTCCTCAAAGCTTCAAGATCACCAAAGACATCATGCTACAAAGTCTTAGGAGAAGAATCAAGCATCTTGTTTCTCTCCTTCATTTAATTAATATTTCTAAGAAGAGACTACCTTTCTATTAGAGCATTCACCTTCTTAGCCTCTCTCTCCTTTTGTAACCTCTTATGTATGGCATCCTGTTCTACCAACTATAACCTTAGTGCATTTAAATCATCTAGGTCTACCATAATGTCATTAGAACCTGATGACACATCCATATCAGTAAGATTTTGATATGGGAAGTGGACTTGTCTAGGTCTCATGGGCTCTCTTCTAAAATTATCTTCATCAAGATCTAAATCAATCTCCAAACCCATCTCTCTAGCTTGTTCATCCTGACTTGCAAGCAATGGACCCTTGTCTTGAAATATAGCCTCTGGGGTATCATAAAATATATCTTTAGAGAGACCACCATCTGATCTAGAAACTCTATCTTGTGAACCTTCCTCACTTGAGGAAACATGTGGTGCTCTACCTTTGGTATTTCTTTGTTCTCTTATGGGAGCACTAGTAGACTAACCATTCCTTCTAATCCAACTCTTCTTCTCCTGTCTAGGTAACTGTTCCAGAGTAACCTTTGGATTCTTTCTGACAAAGGACCTAGTATTCCTCCTCTTGTCCATGATTTACAGCTTGTAGCTCTAGTTCAAACCTCTTGAGTCACCACCCACCTAGATGGGAAATCTTTCCACTGAATACAATAGGAAAACAAGAGTGCACTTTGAAAGCTCTTATCTCTAGACTCTACCTAGCAGAGTCACAATTTTGTTGGGAGTTCCCTTTGATCTTCAACTTGTAGATTTATACTTTGATGGATAACCTTAATAATACTTTGAATCTATCACCACTGCAAAAGTTTACAAGGAAGAGGGCCAATTAACAAGGATCAAAAGAGATCCTCCTACACTTTGAGCCTTAATGCTCAGGCGGGGAGACCGTTGATTCACTTCTTAAAAGGAATCCAAAATAATATGTTATGCCAATATTCTCTTTACTAACTAATTTAAGATTTTATCATTTGAATGTGTGTGTGTGTAATTGATGATGATGGACTGCATCTAGAGAAGAGATCAGTGCCTTGTCCCAGGGAAAAGAGTCCCTAAATAACATATATCACCCTAAAACCTTAACTCAAATACATATGAACTCAGAGTAAGTGCTTTGCCTATTAATCCCCTCACTCCCAAACATAATCATCAATTCCAATTCTAACAATGAACTCACTGAAATCACCCTAAAGGCTTTAATCCTAACTTTGTTAGGAACTCCAAGCTGATCTCACAATACTCTTTGTTTACCATATGCTAAACCACTTTGTGACCTTAGTTCATATATGAATCCACAATCAAAAAGAAGACAATCTGAGATTTGAGACAGGAATTCAAGTGTATTCTCATTAATTTTCAAAAATCAATACATTACCAAGCAACAAAATGCCAAAGGAAAAGACCCAAAATCCAGGCTCTCCTTGCTCAGTATAATACCATCAACAACAACTAGGGACCGAAAGAAAGTTTTGGAACCCTCACTCATTCAAAAATCCTACAATATATACCCCCTAGTCCATCTTGGAAACCCAACACAAGTTGCAACAAGCTACAAATGACTAGGGTTAGGGTTTCACCCACTAAACCCACTGGAAACAGTCACAAATTTAATGCAGGTGATGGAAACTAGTCGGCCATGCCTGAGAAAGATTTGCACTCATGATAGATCACTGGGAAAGTACTCTAAATCATGAAAATTTGAATTTTTCAACTTGTTTGGCCACCTCCAACATGCCTCAAGCATAAAACCACATAGTACAAGCCCCTGCAAATAATCATGGAACACACTAGACCACACCGCAATGACAAATAGATCATCTCTTACCTACTCCAGTCATTTCTACATTGAATTTTAGTCCTTATGGTCATAGGAGAAACCCTCAAAAATTTGAAT
>BSBK01015142.1:0-20000 GCA_027943335.1 Chamaecyparis obtusa
CAAAGATAGTATTAAACAAAATATAATGTAAATTTTTTTGAAAAATTAAATAATATTTTTAAAAAAATGCTAACCCTCCCCTTCCCTCTTTGGTCGTGGTTGTTGCAACTTAGTGGCGACAACCACTGGTTGTAGTCGAGCTACAGCCTAGTAGTGGCAACCACTTGTTGTGGTTGATCCATAACAACAGTGGCAACAACCACTGGTTGCAGCTGAGCCGACGCTAGTGGTGGTCTGCTGCCTGCATTGGTTCCTCTTTCAATGAGGGCCAACACATCTTGGAATATTAGATTTATTTTTTTATTAAAAAAAAACATTGTCTATAGCTTGTAAAAAGAAAAATCAGGGTTGCATTGCAAAAAAAGACATAACAAGAGAAACAAAAAGAAAATAAATGCATACCTAGCTCTAAATCTTAAGATTATCATCATATAGATATATATTTAAATATATATACATATATATACAAAATTATATATGTGTATATATATTCAAATATATGAACTTGAAACACTCCATTACAATGTTCTTCCAAGTAAACCTACAAGTAAAAATGAAAAAAAAAAAAAAAAAACCCCGTCTAGGGTTTGGAAGAAGAGAGAGGGAGAAGGAAAGAAATGAAAAAAAATAATTTTTTTGTCTTTCTATTTTCACCCTAATCCTAATTTTGAATTAGGGTTAGGGAAAAAGTCAATTCTCATTTTGTATTCACTTTTCCCTCTTTATTTTTATTTGAGGAGGATTTACTTTTAGATAGTTAAAAATTTCAGATGTTTCTTTTTTTTCAAAAACTCTTTTGGAGTGGGGATTTATTTTTGGTGGGATAAGATCCACATCTCCATTTAAATATTAATTTGGGGGGAATTTAATTTAGTGGATTTTATTTAAGATTTTAATGAGTTACAAATATTTAATTTTCTATATTTATTACTAGTTTTAGAATTAAATTTGACAACCTTTATGATTAAGCTAGGAAAAGAATTTATGCCCTATTAAAATTAACGTATGATCTATTATGATAATATTATTTAATTTGAAAGGATTTAATATATTATATTTTAAAAGAAGGAACGTATAATTAATAATAGATCATAGGATATTGTAAGAGCACATTTTATGATGGGATTAATTTAAAGTATATACTTGAAAAAAAACTAGGAAGACGATTTCAATTTTGTAGGGATGTATTATTGATGTAGGAGCATCCTAGGATTCTTGGCAATCCTGTATCAACCAAAAATATGTTTGTCTTTCAAGATTGATTATTTGATTTGATCTTAGTTGTGAGTATCTTGCTCAGTTTTGGAGTTTGGTTGCTTGGTTTCTATGTTTACCATGTTGCTCGGTCTCTCAAGAACACTCGGTAACTAAAGGTGTCAGTTATTCCTAGCGCTCGGTGATAACTACATTGCTCAGTGATGCTTGGCTTGGTTGGTTCACTAGCACTTGGTTATTTCTCTGTTGCTTGGTAATCAATCTTACCGACTAGTGTTCTTGCTTGGTCTTCTGGTGCATTTTATTTGGATCGTGCTTCTCATGTTATGGATTAACCGTTGGGCGTGAGAGGACCTAGATCTGGCGTGTTGCATTCTTCTATGCAGATCTGATGACCATTGGGGCCATCTTGGAGAATGTAATTTTTTGTAAGGCTATTTGAGATCTGGCTGATGTTTTATCATTTAATATTTGTTAGTAGGAGTTAATTGTTTCATCTAACAAACTTGTGGCTTGGATTGAGTATTTAAGTAGATTCTTGGGTAGTTGTTTGGGGGCATCATCATTTGGAAGGTTAGTAGCCTGTGAGCTTAGGACATGAAAATTTCTTGGTAGTTGTGAGTACAAGTTTAGATCTTTCCTAGGATTCCTAATAGTGTCTTGCTGTGTTGCAGATCTGGACTAGCTGAGTGCTAATTTTGTGGAAAAGATTTGGATCCCATGAGATCTTGTAGACTATTACTTGCTTTGTAATTGGTTATAACTGGGAAGGCCTTACAGCCTGACACATTGCATGTAATCGGTGATTTATGAATAAAGGTTTATGTTTTATCTCAAAACTTGTGTTTTTTTTGTTGAATTCCATTGTGTTGTGGTTAGGCTGCCAGGTTAGATAGTCCTTCATTGGATCCTTCATCCTTGACTGCATCAATTCTATAATAATTTACTTTAATAGGTGCAATGGAAGAATATTTGGAGAATATGAATTAATCAATTTAATTAAATTTTATTAGGGGAATGTGTTCATTAATGCTAAATTAACATATCCAAACTATAATCTAGGAATCCTAAATATTTTGTACCTTTTGAATGAGGGATGTCTGTAAGATCATTTATAGGTTGCCATGATTCCCCTCATTTGAAGATTTTGTAATCACTCACCTTACCCTTGAGTACCATTATACCAATTATCATTTACCATCTTGTAGAAAACTATTAGAAAACACTTGAATGTTAACACTTGTAACACTAAACTTGCAACCATGTAATGTTAGTAAAATAACTTTATGTTTTAAAATGTTCTTTGAAAAAAAAATTGTTAGTGTGTTTTGTCCTTAGATTTTGGGCATGACATTTTGGTATCAGAGCTAGGTTTTGCAACACTGGGGAGAATTTGGGTTCAATAATCACTTGAAGGCTTACAATTTTATTTTTTTTCTAGATAAAAGTTAGAAAAGGTACGTAAGGATATTTTAATAACTGAAGTTAAAGGGTAAATGTGTATTGAAAAAAAAGCTATTGCATAAGATGTTCATATAAACGAGTATAATGATTAAACCTACATAAATAACTTAAGAGGGATATGAACATATGATACTTATTGTTAGTGGGATCCAATCCCTTTTTTTTTTTTGTTATTTTCATTGCTTTCAAGAGGAAGGCTTGAGACAAGTGGACTTAATAAAAAAGGGAACTAAATCCATTAGTGGAGTAAATTTGTTCACTCAATCCTACCTATGAGGTTGACACTTATAATTTGTGGGAAATCTTGGAATGAAACAATCATGTTATTGAATCTTACTTAATCAAATATTCTTTTGACCCCTATAGTAAAGAACATTATGATATAGGGAGACATGGTTATTTCTTTAGTGCACTTGAGGGTATGGATTAGTTATAGTGAGAATTACATGATGCTTGAATGAGGAATAACTCATACAATTCACAAATGCACAACATTGGAACCACATACCTCATCTTGTTCACCATTTAAATATTTTTATGATGAAAATATTGTTTTGTGAGTGCAAGAAACTTAAATAACGTTTATATATGAAGACTAGGATTCATAAATTTTCTAATATGATATTTTCTTCAATACTATATCAAACATACAAAAAAAAGTTACCTTTGGAGTAAAAATGTAAAATTTACTTGGTCAATAAAAAAATTGATCAACATATAAGGACCCCACCTTTGAATTGGAAGAAGGCTAAGTTAGATAAGTAATGGAAATTATTCTACGTAGGAATTTCTTCATATTGCATGAATAAATACTTAAAGAGGATTATTAAGAATATCGAATCAAGATTTTGACCTATCTAAATAATGCTAATACGATAGAAAAATGAATCCAATGCGGGTGTAGATAGAAGTCTTTTGGTAAATGAAAGTAAAAATCTTTATCCAGATACATTGCCAAGATGATACTATGATTGGGGTAGAAATATAATCTATAGATCTTATGTGTTGGAATATATTTATGAATTACCAAAATAGGTAGATGTCATTTTTGTATCATGACCATGTCGTCGGAGTTTGGTAAAAAATTGATATAAGGTAATGAAACTATGAACAATTTGTGACGAATTTAGTGACTTCAATGAAACCAATGGAGATAGTGTACATTTATTATGGCATAAATAATGCTAGTGGTTAGTGCATAAGTATTGGAGCCTTTCTAATGCAATTATAATTGAAGAATATAATTCTCTTCTGGGTAGTTCGTTGTGCCTTGTCAAGTTAGCTGAAAAATTAAATTACCATAATCTTCTTGCACAATGATCCACCTCTAAGATATAAAAGATGAAATTTATGTGCGTGTAAATAATGAGTTATAAAATATCTATGTAATTTAGTATGAGAATATATTTGGATCCTTTTATGTTATATAGTGAGTAGGGATAGGGAATCACCACAAGAATGTGGAAGATTTCTTATGCCATATTGTAGGATATATAGAATGGGTTAATCATCAAAACTAATAAGGTATATTTCGTATAAATGGACAAATGCAAGAAAAGATAGAAATCTATACTAATATTTCTTTACACCATGTATAAACTTGTAAACAACCATCCCCATGATGTAATGTGGTGTGTTTGGGGATGTTGTGTGAAGTAGATATTAAGCGGTAATAGTGTGGACAATATGAAACATATGCATAGTAATAGAAATTAATTTACATAATGCCTAATATGCTGAGGGAATTTAGATGTGAAGTATCTCAAGCAAGTGACTATTTTACGTAACCTAGGGAAGGTAGTGATGGGCATCGAGTGTCAACTCACCAAATAGAGCCACTTGAGAATTTTTATGAAATTGTGATGTTGAAAATATTCATATGGATTGATTATGTTGGTAGATGTTCTCAGGATGTTATTGTGTTGGTCGTCATGTCCTTGGTTATTTCTTTTCATTAAATAAATACTCTTGTAAATATTGTATAGGGTTGTTTCATGCTTAATTGGCCTAAGTATGTGTTGGTTATTTTATGATGTGTAATTATGATGATGTATTTCATGTTTATTTAAGGGAGAGAGAGGAGTGAACCACTTGGAGGGTAGAACTTCTCTCAAGGATAGGAAGATTTTGTGGGTACGAGTACCATTAAAATGATGTTTGGAAGCAGTGGAATATCTTATAGAGTATGTAAAACTAATTAAATATGCACATGTCTCCCTATTTTACATGCCTACCTCCCTCCCCAAAGAAAGGTTTTCTTGGGAAACCCATAGTGCTTTATCCATTGTAAGGGCATAATTGGTTTATTTTAAATATTTCCATAATATATGTATGTTGAGATTTCCCCTTCTCCCTCTAAGTGGCCTTAAAAGGTCACATAGTGCATGTAATAATTGTTGGTAAAATTGTGGATTTCAAATTTTATTTTTTTGTTTAGTAATTTTATTTTATTTTGTGATTGCCAACAACGTAACAGTAATTAAATTATGGGTTGGGCTGCTTAGCCAAATGTTATTTTATTATGTCCCTATTTTCCTCAAGGACTTGTTTTCTTTTACTTATTTTGTATAAAGTTTTATCAGCGTAGCCACTCTTGAATCTTACTTTATTGAATTTTAAATTCTAGATTTCATGATTATTAATGAGGCTCTTTTGGTTGGAAATTGTTGGCAATATCCTTCTTGGTAAGTTGTATGGGGGAGAAGAATTATAGGGGAATCCATTATTATTATTATATAGATGGGGGGAATCATTAGAGAAGTTCACATCACACTACCCTCTCCCTTATCATCAATGTTATGAATGACCATACTTGTAGCCCTTGTGAGAGTGTTTTATTGGTACTGTTAAGTAAGGGCATTGTAAGACTATTTTAGGATATTATTATATATATATTATGATTTTATCATTAAATATAATATAAAATTAGTATAAAATAAGAATTAGCAAAATGAAAAATGATATATATAGCTTAATATTGGATCTGTACACCAGATATTGAAATTTATAGGTAGTAACATCAAGAGTGATGTTAGGTTACATTTTGGTTATGTTGTAAGGGAAAAGATCCATGTATTAGTACATTTTTAGGTGACCTTTAATCCCATATTGGTGTGTGGGATGATAGTATCTTGCATGATCTAGCTGCTAGATTTTGATATGGTAATAGAGAAAGAATAAGATAGATTATGAAAGTTCTATAGAAAGTTCCATTGTATAAGGTCTTACTTTTAAATTTTGGAAGTGCTAAATCCAAGGAAATACACCTCCTCAACATGTATTATCATTAGATTTCTCCATTGCATGAGATTAAAGATTATAATTTATTCAATGATTTAAATGAGATATCAATATGGGAATTTTCACCCTAATATGGGTGACTTCCATGAGGAAGTTCATGCCCAGGGGGGGAGGATGTGAGGCCTCACCCCAAGCCTATCATATATTTTTCATTGATCATTATGATATACCTAGTAATTGGCTTAATGTTTTGATGATTTAAGAGATTTTACCCTTTTAATAGGGATTTGATTACATTAGATGATGTACATTATATTTCATGATGCCTTCCATACTCACGATGTTGATTTAATCAGACATTATGACTTGCATTATGATGATTGATTTAGATAATTACTGAGATGTTACAATTTGGGTATATATGTTGTTATGAGTTATTTAGAAAAATGACATTTGGGATTTAAATTATGTTGACATGTGAATTTCATTGAAAGCTAAATGATAGGCAATGAATTATTGATGATTTTTAGGAAATTATTATGGTTATTAATTGATGGTTTGGTTGCTCGATTATAGTCCATTCAGATTATGTTAGAATTGACAAAAGTAATGCTTATGTAATTTAGATAAAGCCACATCATGATTGATATATATTTAGAATGATTACTGTGACATGTGACTTAATTAGATCATATTCATATGATTCAATTTACGTATGTTCATTTGTAAGATAATGATTAAATTTATGATGAATGATTTTAGAGACTACAAAGATGTAATTCATGTGTTAGAGAATTTAAAGTGTAATCCTTATTCTGCATTTTGAATTTTGATGTCTATACTTCTTGAGGTTACTGATATTTGAATTGAATGTGCAGGACCATGGCCATGCAATTTTATCAGAGAATCATGACTAACCCCTATTTGAATTTCTTAAAGCCAAGGTTGTGTCTATTGAAAAGACAAAACCTCATTGTAATGTATTTTCTTTCGTATAGTGTATGGTGTGAATTTTAATTGCATTGCATTCATTCAATTTTGTAATTAACAAGCGGACTTTCCAAGTGTGTTGTGATGTGTAATGTAGTGTCAATTGGCACACTTGTTGTGAAAGTGATGTTGCATGGCATGTCCACTTGGAAAGCTTGAGTGTCCACCTTCCCCACTTAGTACCAAGTTGATTTTTCCATAAAAACCACTTGGTTAGAGAGCCCATAGTGAGGTAAAATATATGGGAACTTGTAGGTGACCATAATTGGGGTTTTCTGAGGGGTAATATGGTCACCTAGGGTTGAGTTTAACCTATTTATGACTAGTCCACTTCATATACCTATGGGAAGAGGGATTTTTTGACCATAGCGCACCTTATTTTGACCTTGGGAAGTCTCCAAAAAGCTGATTTTCAAAGATGGCCGAAAATCAGCTTTTGGAAGCATGGTCTTGGGAAGACTACCATCTATTTGGAGGACAAAGCTTGTCCACTTTTCAGGCCACCTTTTAAGGAACCTATTTTTAGTAATGTGTAAGGGTTGGGGAAGAGTGACCAATAGGAACTCACATTTATTTCAAGGACTTGGAGAATGTGAGGATTTGGTAATTTAGAGGGGAAATTGGAGGGAGATCCTCTCAACCACCCACTCTCTAGTTTTAGAGACTACTAGTGAATTTTGGAGAAGGAAAAAAAAAATCTAGAAGGAAGGATAGACAAAAGGGGAAAGGGGCTCTACTAGAACTCTCATTTCCATAACTCCTATTTGCAAGGTTGGTGGCCTTTAAGCTCTTACCCTTTCATTATGGTGTCTTCTATATGGCTCCCATGAATGAATGGAGGATGTATTTCATTTTGTTGTTGCATTTTGAATTATTTTGATAGAATAATGATCTTGTATTAATTAGACTATTTTTTTTAATCAAGTCAAAATATGCTTTTTTTATGTCTTTTATGTGTTGTTTAAGGCATTATGGGAGGCCAAACTCACCCTTGGGAGGGCAGAGTAGCCTTCTGGGTGAAGGGATTTAGGAAAGCCCTCTTGGTGTAGAGTCTCTTTCCTTCAGAGAGAGGGATACACCATGGATTATGGGGTCCATGATAGGCTTGTAGCATTAATATGCTTGTGGTTCATAACTATTTTTGGCCATATTTGGTTGAGTATGATTCTGGATGTGAGGAGAAGTTATGTAATTTTTTTATTGAAGAAATTTCCTTGTTGAAGGCTTGTATATTTATTTCTAGCCTAGTTCTCCCATTGTGTAGTTGGTCCACCTTCATCCTTAGGAAGCTTTACTTCAAGCTCCTTGTGTAGCCATGGATGGGTGTATTCTTTGTGTTTTTGTATTATGTTTTTTATCATTAAGCTTGTGTGTGCCCGGGGCTAGCCATGGTTCTCCTAGCTTGGGGGTGGCCTTCTAAAGGCCTATGCTATGAGGTGAGCCTCCATGGTCAAGAGCATTCCTTTTTGTGCTAGCTTTTAGTATTTGTTGATGTAGAAGAAGACAAAGATTGAAATGATGAATAAATGTCTGACGTATAGAACAGATTGATATCTAGAGTAAAGAAAATTTTAGTTAATGTAGTTCATTAGTGATTTTATTTAAAAAGAATATGTATGGTTATTTTCTTTAAAAATATATATATGTATTGTTGTTGTCAAAACAAATCTGAATGTGCATACTATTGTTTTCTTTGCAAAAAAAAAATGGAGATTAAATATTATACAACTCTTTAGTTCTCAAAAAAAAAGATGTATATCATGTTATTATTTAATCTTGTATTTATTCTAAGTTAAAGTAGAAGAAAGGAATCATTATGTTATCTATTCTATTTTTAGATATTTTTTTTTAAAAAGATTCATATTCTAGTATGTTGTCTTAGTTTCCCAATCATAACAGAAAATAAAAATAATATGTAAATGTATATATACATATGTTGATCTAATTTTAACAGTCCTTCTTTATTCAAATATTTAATTTGATATATTTATCACTAGTTTTAGAATTAAATTTGACAACCTTTATGATTACACTAGGGAAAGAATTTATGCCCTATTAAATTTAACGTATGATCTATTATGATAATATTATTTAATTTGAAAGGATTTAATAAATTAAATTTTAAAAGAAGATTAAGTATAATTAATAATGAATCATAGGATATTGTAAGAGGGAATTTTATGATGGGATTAATTTAAAGTGTATACTTGAAAAAAAAACTAGGAAGGCAATTTCAATTTTGTAGGGATGCATTATATATTAATTTACTTTAATAGGTGCAATGGAAGAATATTTGGAGAATATGAATTAATCAATTTAATTAAATTTTATTAGGGGAATGTGTTCATTAATGTTAAATTAACCTATCCAAATTGTAACCTAGGAATCCTAAATATTTTGTAGTTCTCAAATGAGGTATGTTGGTAAGATCGTTTCCAGGTTGCCATAATTCCCCTCGTTTGAAGATTTTTCAATCACTCACCTTACCCTTGAGTACCATTATACCAATTCTCATTTACCATCTTGTAAAAAACTATTAGAAAGCACTTGAACATTCACCCTTGTAACACTAAAATTGCAACCGTGTAATGTTAGTAAAATAACTTTATGTTTTAAAATGTTCTTTAAAAAAAAATTGTTAGTGTGTTTTGCCCTTAGATTTTGTGCATGATAACCTCTATGTCTAGTAATCTATCCTCTATTTTGCATGGTAGCCCTGATTGCTTCTAAATAAACTAAATTTTATCTCTAACCATTGCTCATACATGCAAAACTTGTCTGAATTCTAATGTCTTGAAGGTGGCTACTGCTTCAAGATCTTCTGCTTGATTCACTTGGTTGCTTTGTTAAAATGACATGAATTACAAATATAAAGGAAACAGCTATGATTTCCATGACCTAATTATGTTTACATCTACTTAGGAAAACCTAAGATCTATGGTGTACAAAATTGACCTAGATGAAGCTTTACATAGGAATCATCATTACATTTAATGATTACATCTATAATAAATAATCCTTGATCTTGGTAAAATGATTTATGAATCTATGGAACCGTTTACATAGGTAGATGTGAGATTATTGATTACTATGTCATTTCCTAGATTACTTGGTAAACACAGCCTTTCCTACTCAGTGAATATACTAGTGCTCGGTGCCTAGTCTGCTTGGTGTTTACTGATGCTTGGTGCTTAGTTTACTCTAATGCTTGATAAAACTGGTCTAGTGCCTAGTTAAACCTATTTCCATTTAGTTCTCGGTACTTCCTTGTGAATACTCAGTATGAAGGATTGATTGTTTAACCGAATAGAGGATTGTAGCTTGAAGTTCTTCCTTTTACCAACTAATTAGCATAGATAACTGACATATCCAATTTGATACTAATGACAACATTTAATGCTCAAATAGAGATAATAATAAAAAAATAATACGACAATACTTAATCCAGATATGGCTATCCTTGGAAGTACAACATAATTTGTGAAGTCAATTTTATGTTATAAATTAGAATATTCGGATGAGTTTAAAGTATAATTTATAAAAAATACATGCAATGATTGTGGAGACTTGCATGAATATCCACTAAAATTTGAGAATATTTATGTTTCAACAATAGTTTTGTGGAAGAGATTAGAATATTAGACATACCAAACTAAGATAGGATATGAATCTAACAAAAATGGATTGAAGGAGTGAATTATCCTACCTTGAGTTTATGACTAGATTTCGTACTATGATATATCCACATATCCAACATAGTCATGGTGCAAGATGGCAAGACAAATAGTTTCATGATTCCAAAAAAAAAATCACCTCATTGTATTCTTTTAATTGTAGATTTCTCTGAGAACTATACATTTTCCCCTCAATCAGAGCTTCAACGTCAATATTATCATTCTGAACAAGTTATGATATTTGTGAAAATGATGTGTAGACATATACAATTTGATTTGGATGGGATAGAAACTATTAATCAAAATGAACCAATTATCATCAAGGAGGTTCATTTCTATATCAGTGATGATAGAGTTCATGATAGGAGCTATGTGGCACATTGTTCTGCAATATTTTTTGAATATCTTGTGAATCGTAGGATAAAGGCTTCACAACACTGGATTTGGTTTGATGCTTGTGTCGATAAGTACATGTGTATTTCAATTAATTTTCATTCTTATCTTTAAGTTATTAAATTTACATTTTTATCTTTAAAGTTATTTTTAATTCAACATTTTTCAATTTAAATGTTATATTTAATTATCTTCCCTATATGTATGTGTACAACACTATCAATCAAGTATTTCAATGTGCAAACACCTTTAATTGGATAGTCATGCAACATGTTAGACACAATGTTATGTTTTTGTAAAACTTCTTTGAAAGTGGACATGGAAAAGGGGAGCGCAATGGAGCCGGAGCATGTGTAAAACATGAAATTTTTCAACATGAACTTGTAGGTACAAAAATGTTGTTAAGTAATAAAATGTCTTGAAAGAAGATTCTAGATCCATTTTATTTTAACTAATTTAGTTCATAAATTTACATGTTGTACAAGTAACATGATAGAGAATGCAATGAAAATTGTTGAATGGTGCCAATGTCATTTTGCTAGTCGAGACACCCAGTAAAACAAATGTTATTTTTGGGAAGTGAAAGGTAAAATTTATTTTGTTCAAATTCTTATTTATAAAATATTTAATCATACATGTCCTTTTCACTTTTATCAAGTAATTTTTGATATAAAAATTTGCAAATTTAATTTCATATTTGTAAAAAATATAGATCTATCAATCCTTACAATTGTCAAAGAATTGGTGGTATCTGATGTTTACATCAAGGGATGACTATAGGAAAACACAGGCATCCATTGATTCAAGAGAAAAATTATGCTTTTATGCTAACTGTGTTGAGGACAATCTAATGAGTCAATGTGAGAATATTACAAATGGATATGTTTCACATTAGGGTATGAAGGATTTGATCAGAATGGATCCTTATGAAGATGATGACATTAACATAAACATTCAAGATCCTATATATTCAGCTAATTTTGAATTTGTTTCTAATTTTATTGTTAAAGGTGTGTGCACATGTATATATATATTTTTTATTAATTTTAATTTATCACAAGTGGTGATCAAATTATTTATATCTATGTTTTTTAATTTTTAAATTACATGGACATTTGTACATAGGTGATATTTTTGCGTTGGTTGTGGATCCTAACAATGCATAAAGTGTAGATTATTATGTTCTAAGATGCACGAAAGACATATACAAGTTGTGGTAAGTAATTGTAGATGGTTATGGACAATCATATCCAACTTCTTTAGCTTTCATTGAAGCCACATATTATCAGCAAATGAAAATAGACCAAAAATGGTGTTCAATTTATTGAATAAATGCTTGGACAAAAAGTCCTAAATTATAGTCATTTGGTTATAGTGACAAAGTTGAAATTCCAGACATTGTCAAAAAGAGGAGCTGGCAACCAAAAGTGGATGTTTCCTAATGAAGAACATGAAAAAATTATGGAGATAATAAAAGATAGAGAGGATCCGGACTATATGTATCATGATTTCTAGGCTAAACTTGTTTTTTGTAGCTTTTGTAGTTTCACATTTGAACTCAAGTGTTTTTTGTAGCTTAAAAATCATTTAAATGATGTAATGGATATTGGATATGCTTTGATATATAATTATGCATTATTGGTTCAATTATCCATGCTTGGACAATAATACTTTGGTCTATATATAATTATGCTTGTTGGTGTGTATGCTTTCATAGTTCAATCTAGTATGTTCTTATAAAATTTGTATATGTTATTATGTATGATTTTATTTCTTTTTTTATGTACATATTGATGGAATATGGATGAAGTGACTGAGAGGGGGGGTGAATCAGTCAACCATAAAACACTTCACAATTAATTATTTCCAGATCCCTTAGGGTATCTTAACAATGTTATCTGTTTTAGCACTCGGTAAATAGATTGCAGTAACTTTGAAGATGCAGAAAGTATTAGCAAAATTATCTTTTAGATATTCATCAGCACTGGTGTATGATTAAGATAGCAATTAAGAACACAAGAGACACAAGATTTAACGTGGAAACCCAATATGGGAAAAACCACCAATGTATCTAGATACTGATTTTCACTTTTCTGAAGTGATGCCCGGTTAGAAGCCAACCCGGTAAAAGGTTACAAAACACATTGTTAGGTGTGACCTTGTTAGAGGATTTAAACACCCTGCTAGGAGTGGCCTAGTAAGAGGTCTTGAAAACAATTCAATGGAATTGTCACGTTGTTAGAGGATTTACAATATGGTTGTTAAACCAACTCGGTTAAGAGATTTAGAATTCATTGTTACAATGATAAGAAGGTAACAATGAAAAATGACCTGTATAATAATGCAACTACCTTGCTGATTACAGATCTCTGTTTTGCATATGTGTGATCCTTCCTGATCGAATAAATCTGTGCTGCACCTCAAGGATATCTGAACATCCTTCACAAATTCGCACACACCTTTCCTGTCTTTTCTTCTGTAAATCTTCTGTTGTATTTCTTGTTTATTTTTCACATTTGACCTTTTATTTTGTATGATTTTAGATTTGTCAAATCGACATTATTTAGTATAACAGTCAACTGAATTAAGCAAACTCTATTTGCAAAAATCCTTCAAGGGCCGACAGTGCTCGGTGACCATAACTTTCTACAATCTTTCGGAGACCGAGGGAACTCGGTAAACACTGACAATCCTTTACCTTCGATAACCGACTGAACTCGATAAACACTGAATTTCCTTTAACGACCGACTGAACTCGGTAAACATTGAATTTCCTTTGATGACCGACTGAACTCGGTAAACACTGAATTTCCTTTGATGATCGACTGAACTCGGTAAACACTGAATTTCCTTTGATAACCAACTGGACTCGATAGACACTAATTTTCTTTGATGACCGAGTGGACTCAGTAGACACTGATTTTCTTTGATAACTGAGTGGACTCGGTAAGCACTAATATTCCTGTCTGGCAGACCGACTGAGCTTGGTAGGAACTGATTGCTGTGGACTATGACATTGTGTGACATCAAAGACAATGCATAATTTGAGTAGCAATTTCCTTCAGACAATTGTTTCCAACAATCTCCCTCTTTGGCATTGATGGAAACACAATATGTCATAGCATAAGAAATTTGAAAGAATTAGCTCGGTTCAGATTCAAATCTCCCTCTGTCAGCAAACTTCCTTTATCCTGAAAATTCTTCCTTTTGACTATTGAAAATTTCTTGAAGTAATAGAAAAGACATAGCAAACACTCCCTCTTTGACAACACATGCCAAAGACAATTCACATATTACTGGTGTAAATTAATGTACCTCAAGTACTGATTCATATGCAATGATTCCTTGAATATGCTGCATCAACTGGTTGATTTTCAATCATGTTTTGGTTGATGCATCACTAAAACTGTATTTAGTGAGCCTCGGATAGGGGAATGACCCCTAACTTACCTCTTAGATACACAAATGCATCCTTAGGTAATGGTTTGGTAAAAATGTCTGCAATCTGTTCTTTTGTATGAATATATTCTAATCTGATTTCCTTGTCCTGCACCAATTCTCTGACAAAGTGATATTTAATAGCAATGTGCTTGGTTTTGGAATGCATCACTGGATTCTTAGAAATGTTTATTGCACTGGTATTGTCACAAAATATAACAACTGGTTCTTTGATTTCAACCTTCATACCTTCTAATAACTATTTAAACCAAACAATATTTGAACAGTTTACTGCAGCAGCAACATATTCTGATTCAGCTGTGGATTGAGATGTGTAATTTTGCTTTTTACTAGTCCAGGATACCAGTCTTTTTCCAAGAAAAAATGCTCCACCACTTGTGCTTTTTTTGTCATCAATGTTTCCTACCCAATCAGCATCAGTAAACACTTTTAAGTCTAGATTGCCTCCAAATTTATACCACAAACCATATTCTTCAGTTCCTCTTAAGTATCTTAAGATTCTTTTGATTGCCATCATTTGATTTTCCTTAGGTTTTGTTGAGAATCTAGCTACTATACCAACTGCTAAGGCAATATCAGGTCTTGTATGTACTACATACTGCAATTTTCCAATCATAGATCGGTATAGGGTCTGATCAACTTCTTTTGAATCATCATTTTTGGTAAGTTTCAGTCCAGTACACATGGGTGTACCAACTGGTTTTGAATCTTCCATACCAAACTTCTTAAGTATTTCCTTAATGTATTTAGATTGAGTAATGTATATACCATTCTTGCTTTGCTGAATTTGAAGACCAACAAAGAATTTTATTAAACCAAACATAGACATTTCAAATTCTTTGTTCATTTGCTTTGAAAATTCTTTGCACTGATCCTCATTTCCTGTAAATATAGTATCATCCACAAATATTTCTGCCAATACAATTTTGTCATTCGGTCCTTCTTTAATATACAGATTGCTATTATCATTGGCTCTTTTGAAATTAATCTGAATCAAATAGTTATGGAGTCTTTCATACCAAGCTCTAGGAGCTTGTTTCAAACCATACAATGCTTTGTGTAACCTGTAGACCATGTCCTTTTTATCTGGATCAACAAAACCTTCTGGTTGTTCAATGTAGACTTCTTCATCAAGAATTCCATTGAGAAATGTAGATTTTATATCCATCTGGTATACCTTAAATCCTTTGTGTGCTGCATAAGCAAGTAGAGTTCTTACACCTTCTAATCTTGCAACAGGAGCAAAAGTTTCTCCATAATCTATACCTTCTTCTTGAGAATAACCTTTACATACCAGTCTAGCTTTGTTTCTAGATACTTGACCATCTTCATTCAGCTTATTCTTGAATACCCATTTTGTCCCAATTACATTCTTATCTTTAGGTCTAGGTACAAGAGTCCATGTTTTGTTCTTTTGTATTTGTTCTAATTCTTCATTCATTGCTTCAATCCAACTTTCATTTTCCAATGCATCTTTGATATTTCTAGGTTCAAAGTCAGTAAGCAGACATGTACCTTTTAGCTTGCTTCTTGTCATAGTACCATCTGATTTGTTTCCAATGA
The DNA here is from genome assembly GCA_027943335.1 of Chamaecyparis obtusa. Lineage (NCBI taxonomy): Eukaryota > Viridiplantae > Streptophyta > Pinopsida > Cupressales > Cupressaceae > Chamaecyparis > Chamaecyparis obtusa. The sequence continues at coordinate 15,999 of BSBK01015142.1, forward strand.
TTTGATCTGGTGTATGATGTCTTCTGACATATTTGGCTAGTATAGGTTCCTTGCCTTTTGAATGATTCATGCTGTTGTCTTCTAGGATCTCTTCTTCAGGTTGCTCGGGCTCGGTAGATATTTGCTCGGTAACTTCAGGCTGAGACTCAGTTTGAACTTCTTCCTGTGACTCGGTTTGAACTTCTTCCTGTGACTCAGTTTGTGACTCGGTAACTATGCTCGGCTTGGTAGATATAGTTTCCTTATTGATAGTTGTGTCTGCCAATGTTTCAAGTTCAATGTAAATGAATCTTCTATAGTTCTCAAGTTCCCTTTTGCTTTCTTCTTCAGTCTTTTCTGCAAACTCATCAAATTTTACATGTATACTTTCTATGACTTTGTGAGTAGATAAGTTCAGACATTTGTATGCCTTGCTTTTGCTAGAATATCCTAGGAATATTCCTTCATCACTTTTCACATCAAATTTATTTCTTCTGGATTCTTTTAAGATATAACACTTGCTACCAAATATTTTCATGTAACTTACATTGGGTTTATAGCCATACCATAATTCATAAGGAGTTTTGAATGTGTCTTTCTTCAATTGTACTCGGTTTAAGGTATGAACTGCAGTGATGATAGCTTCCTTCCAGTACTTTATATCGATGTTCTTTTCTATCATTAGAGTCCTTGCACAATCCATAATAGATCTGTTTCTTCTTTCTGCTATTCCATTCTGCTCAGGAGTTCTAGGAGCTGATACCTATCTTTTGATTCCTCTTTCAATGCAAAAGTTGTTAAAATCATGGGAGATGAATTCACCACCTCTGTCTGATCTTAAGCATTTTAATCATTTCCCTGTTTCCTTTTCCACTCTTGCTAAGTACCATTTGAACTTTTCAAATGCTTCTGATTTTTCTCTTAAATACATGACAGTCATCATTCTAGAATAATCATCAACGAAAAGAATAAAGAATTTATCTTCGGTATAGATTTGTATTCCAATAGGTCCACATAAATTAGTATGCACAATTTCCAAAAAAAATTTAGATTGATAGTTCTTACTCTTGAAACTAGTTTTACTCATTTTGCCAATCTGACAATTCTTACATAGACCAGTATCAGGTTTCTTCAAAGTAGGAATGCCTCTAACCTTCTTGAATTTGCTTATTTTTATCATGTTATCAAAATTCACATGACATAACCTTTTGTGCCATAGCCAACTTTCTTCTATTTGAGCAATAAAGCATGAATATTCACTGAGATCAAGATAAAATAAGTTACCTTTTGTTTTTTTGCCTGATCCAATGAGTTTTCCTCTTCCATCCAGCAGTCTTGCTTGACCGTTCATGAATTCAACCTTGAAACCAGTATTGATTAGCTGTGCTACACTTAGAAGATTATGTTTTAGTCCTTCAACCCAATAAGCATTATCACATATGAGTTCTTTGGTTAATGAGATTCTTCCTTTTCCTTGTATACAACAAGGTTCATTGTTTCCAAATCTTACATTACCATTATCACAGTCTTCTAGATATTCAAATTTTGTCTTGTCACCAGTCATGTGGTGTGAACATCCTCTGTCTATTATCCATATATCATCTTTACTTATATGAGAAATAAGTGCCATCTTATCTTCATCATCATCAGATTCATCTTTTATAGCAATAAAGACAATTTCTTCTTCACTATCATCAGAATCTTTAGCCATAAAACATGATTTCTTACCTTTATCCTTGAATGATTTGAAATTCTTTTTTCCATAGTACTTGTGACTTCTCTTCTCTTCCTTGACTTGCTTGTTTGGGCACCTAGCTGCAATATGTCCAATTTCTTCACATGAAAAATAGATTAAAGGAGTTTTACCTTTATACTTACCTTTCCCTCTAGAGTACTTCTTTGCAAGTAATGCTTCTACAATTTCAAGATCACTATCAGAACTTTCTTCTGATACTTCTTCACTTTCTGACTGAAATTCTTTAATTTTCTTGTTCTTCTTTAGTGAAACCTTGGCCTCAAATGCTGATTCAATATTTTTGGAACTAGGAACATAGTTGTCATAGTTGTCTAATTCAAAGGCTGTCAATCTTCCAACTAAAGCATCCAAAGTTATATTGTGGTTTGTTTCACATCTTCTTTCTTGAATGGCTGATACTCTTATTGCATAGATAGGGAGTAATGTTCTGAGTACCTTACTTATAACAGTTTCATCTGAGATTATTCCTCCAGAAGCTCTAATTGCACTTACACTTGCTTTGATTCTTTCAACATATTTTGCAATATTTTCATCTTCCTTCATATTCATCTTGTCAAACTGTCCTCTTAGGCTTTCTGCTTTGGCTCTTCTCACATTTGCATCACCACCATATATTTTCTTCAGTGCCATCCACATTTCATATGCAGTAGTGCAGTCTTTAATATCATCAAATTCTTCATAGCTGAGAGCAGATGCAATGTCTATCATCATGGTGTTGTGAGTCTTTTTATCTGCAATGTCTTCAACAGTTAATGCGCCATTAGGAATTGTGTATTCTTCATCAATGTATTTGCATCCTGAATCACCAATGGAAGCCAGATGAAGTCGCATGAGACCTTGCCATGCTGAAAAGTTATCTCTGTTGAGCTTTGGAATTTCCCTCTTGTAAGACATCCTGATCTTTAGCTTAGATCCTTGAAACCCTTCCTGCAAGCACCAAAATCTCTGATACCAATTGATGGAATATGGATGAAGTGACTGAGAGGGGGGGTGAATCAGTCAACCATAAAACACTTCACAATTAATTCTTTCCAGATCCCTTAGGATATCTTAACAATGTTATCTATTTTAGCACTCGGTAAATAGATTGCAGTAACTTTGAAGATGCAGAAAGTATTAGCAAAATTATCTTTTAGATATTCATCAGCACTGGTGTATGATTAAGATAGCAATTAAGAACACAAGAGACACAAGATTTAACGTGGAAACCTAATATGGGAAAAACCACCAATGTATCTAGATACTGATTTTCACTTTTCTAAAGTGATGCCCAGTTAGAAGCCAACCCGGTAAAAGGTTACAAAACACACTGTTAGGTGTGACCTTGTTAGAGGATTTAAACACCCTGCTAGGAGTGGCCTGGTAAGAGGTCTTGAAAACAATTCAATGGAATTGTCACCTTGTTAGAGGATTTACAATATGGTTTTTAAACCAACTCGGTTAAGAGATTTAGAATTCACTGTTACAATGATAAGAAGGTAACAATGAAAAATGACCTGTATAATAATGCAACTACCTTGCTGATTACAGATCTCTGTTTTGCATATGTGTGATCCTTCCTGATCGAATAAATCTGTGCTGCACCTCAAGGATATCTGAACATCCTTCACAAATTCGCACACACCTTTCCTGTCTTTTCTTCTGTAAATCTTCTGTTGTATTTATTGTTTATTTTTCACATTTGACCTTTTATTTATATGATTTTAGATTTGTCAAATTGACATTATTTAGTATAACAGTCGGCTGAATTAAGCAAACTCTATTTGCAAAAATCCTTCAAGGGCCAATAGTGCTCGGTGACCATAACTTTCTACAATCTTTCAGAGATCGAGGGAACTCGGTAAACACTGACAATCCTTTACCTTCGATAACCGACTGAACTCGGTAAACACTAAATTTCCTTTGACGACTGACTGAACTCGGTAAACACTGAATTTCCTTTGATGACCAACTAAACTCGGTAAACACTGAATTTCCTTTGATGACCGACTGAACTCGGTAAACACTAAATTTCCTTTGATAACCGAGTGGACTCGGTAGACACTGATTTTCTTTGATGACCGAGTGGACTCGGTAGACACTGATTTTCTTTGATAACCGAGTGGACTCAGTAAGCACTAATATTCCTGTCTGGCAGACCGACTGAGCTCGGTAGGAACTGATTGCTGCGGACTATGACATTGTGTGACATCAAAGACAATACATAATTTGAGTAGCAATTTCCTTCAGACAATTGTTTCCAACACATATATATTTATGTATGTCCT
>BSBK01015142.1:27500-48661 GCA_027943335.1 Chamaecyparis obtusa
ATAAATTTTAATTAATTACATGTGCATTAGTAATGTTAAAAAGTAAATTATTTTCAAAAAGATAACAATTTGTCTTTAGGAGTCTAAGTTGAGTTGTGCAAATTAAAGTTAGATTAATTATTAAATTAGGATTTACTTTCAATTTTGATTGGAGATGATTTAGGGATTGACTAGTGTGTTGTCATTAGGGTTTGCATGAAACAGGAAAATTGAATCTCTATTATGGGAATTGTTTATTCATTTGGAGAGAGCTTGGTATTTTGGCATCTTGAGAATTTGGGTGTGATTGCATGATATTTGTTGAAAGATCTATTTGTGCATCTGGATTTTTGTGCTTGCATTCTACGTGGACTCAGATCTGTAGGTTGGATCTATTCTTGGAGAAATTTGGTGTCTATAGTTCTTTAAGGGTTTCAATTTTACTTGTTTTCATTGGATCCAAGGTAGCATTTGAAATTATTTCTTTGTGGTTTTTGTTTTACATACAAATGATTTTTTGTGTTTGAGTAGTTTTAATTTATCTCATTAGATCAATTTGGTGTTTTTTTTTGTTTTGGGGTATTTAGAAAACCCTTGGATCTGATATTTTTTAGGATTTATTTAAACTTGACATACTAGTGTTATGCTGGCAATTTATTTTTGAAAAACTCCCTATAGATCTCATAAAAAACAAAAAGTCAACCTAGACTATAGTTAAACTATTATGCTTGGAAAGCAAAAAATTATCTAGGTGGAAGAAATTAATTTGGAGCAAAAAAATCAATTCTGGTAAAAATTTACATCTTGGAAAAAGTACAGTAAAAAAATAAATTATACAATAAAAAAAAGCTAGAAAAGACAAAAAAAAAAAAAAGTCAAAGAGTGTTGAAAGAAAAATATATAAAATATACATTTTAGATATATAATATGTCAATTCAAAATTTCATATCTTTAACCCTTTAAAAAAAAAATCCCTTTTTATGATTCATGTTCTTGTCAAAATCCGTGCATTTACAAATAATGTACTAAAAAAATAAACTTTAAAAAAAATGCATTTGAAAGTTTTTTAAAAAATTAAATTAAAAAAAAAACTTATTAAAAGTTAATTTGGGGGCGGGGGTCACCACACCCCCAACCCCCACCTTGCTTACCTTTGTCACAATAGTAGGTACATCTTCGGCAGTACCTCATAATCGAAGGTAGTGGGTACTACCAGCGGCATTGGGTATTGTCGTAGGGAGTACCCCTGCCTTGGGGGATACGTGCCTTGGGCGCAGGGCGTGGGGGAGCATGTGGGGCCCACTCCTCATCCCTCTTTTCATTGAAACATTTTGTTAATAAAAATTTAGTTTATGTTATTTAAATTTATTTTCTTATTAAATTTATTTTTAAAATTTTGTTATTATATTAAATTAAATTAATTTAAAATGTTAGTTTTATTAAATGTTTTAATAAATGTATTTTTAATTATAGTTAGTTTTTTTTATGTGTGTTTAAAGGTGTTTTAATATTTTACTTATATATATATATATATATATATATATATATATATATATATATATATATATATATATATATATATATATATATATATATATATATATAATTTATTTTTTATTCAATACAAATAGATTAATTATATTTTATTTCTCTAATGTAGTGTGTGTGTGTGTGTGTGTTTAAATGGTCAAGTATTGGAAATTGAAGTGCATTTATTGTGATGGGCATTTTTGTTTCTCAACTTGAATCTTTTAGAGACTTTCAAGAACATTTTTTATATTAGTATGGTTTTGATGAAATATGGAATATGTTCTCTTAGTGGTTGAATTGACTTTGTATATGGAATTTGCATATGATCATTGTTGATCTTTAATTTGTAATGTTTTATTCTCCTATCTCTATGATGTAAATGTTAATTATTCATCCTCCAGTGTTTTCTATTGGTTATATGTGTTAATGGTCCATTAGATGACCTAGGAGGAATACCGAGGCTAGGGTGTGATTTTTATGGTAATATTTTTTATTTAAGTTATGGTGTGTGTGTGTGTTATGCTTGATTTCCCTAAATTGACCACGTAGGCTCATGTTGTACTGAATTCTGCATATAGATATATGTAGTCAATTATGATTCTTGTATTTGATTCTGGATTTGGGACTACCTTATTGAATACCTGTGTTAGATCTGTATGTGATCTATGAGCCTAGAATAGGTTACCTAGATGTGTAGTAGGGGTGGCTTGCAATAAGCACTGGGGCCCACAAGTGGTTTCCAAGATCACTTATTGTAAGTAATTTGAATCAAGTGAAAACCTAATATATCATTAAGGGGTATTAAAATGAACTTAATAAGATGTGTTTCCTCATCCATGCTTGAGTGCTAATATAGACTAAGATGGAGGATAAGATGATGCTTGTCATTTTGTGAGGTGTGTGTCTAGCATAATTAATGTCTTTGTCTATATGATAGTTCATTGATACTATGTATGGTCACTTAAGTGTCGGGTTCTAGAGAGACTACTAGGACAAGACTTAAGGGTTACACGTACATGATGACACCTTCCTATAAAAAGTCTAGTTATCCTACATGTGTTGATTGCCTCTGGATTAGTGAGTCTTACCTATCACTATATTTTATTCACTTGGAGCTAGAGAGCTATCAAGATCCCCTTGTTTAGTGGTTTTATCTTTCTTTGGTATTGGTTATCCAAGTGAGGTTTTATTTTATCTCCTCAGCATGGTGGGGTAGACCTTTGTGGATCTACATGGACGAGTGGTAGTGATTCTTTACCATTTCAGATTCAACATCCCTATTCTAGTGCTTGATGGTGCTTCTAAAGTTGAGCTCTTTATGACTCTTCATTGGTGGTTTATTATTACCTTCATTTATTGTAATATTTTATTAGAGTATCATATGTGATACCTAATCTAGATATTGTACTATTATTGTTGGAGTGATTACTACATACCTTGCGACATGTGCAGTGCATGTGAGTTTATGTAGGATTCATGGTTGTCCATGAAGATTGTAATTATTGATGTAAGTTGTATCTGTTGTATCTATGTTATGGAATATTTTTTTGTTGTTTTTTACATGAGATTTATTCTTAACTAATCCTATGTCATGGGACCCATGAGTTTTGTAATCTATGTTGGTTTTTGTATCAATGCAAGTAAATAGTTATTGCTTATGCATAACTTTTTATCTTGTTATGTAAACTTTAGAAAAATAAAATTATTCATCAAACTTAGTATCATGTTCTAGGTTAATCTCTCTTGGGTTCCCTGGTGGAGCATTACACTTGGCATCAGAGCATATTTTATACACTAGGAACTCTAGGTTAATGTACTCTCATTAGGTTTTATATAATTTAAACTTGAAACTAAACATAAACTTACAACCTTATTGCTTTCAAACTATTTCTTTGCAGTTATGTTATCTTTTGATTTTGTTTCGAGCTATGTTGTGAGATGTTGTTTGGATATTTGAATGTTTCAAGAGTCATTCTTATAGTTAGCTTGCTCAGAGTTCTCAGCATAGTGTTAGTAGAGGTAGTTTTTAGTAGTCTAGTGCTCCTTCAGCACAGAGAGGTTTTAGTGGAGATTGTTACTCTTGTGGCGAATACGGTCATAAGGAAAACAATTATCTCCAGTGTTCAACACAGTATTCAGGATAGAGGCCGACGGCTTCTGAGCCTACAGTTGGTGATGTAGGTAGATCCCATAGGGCATTTGTAGTAGGGGATAATCCTCAGATTTTGAACCTTAAGGTAGGGAAGGATCTAAAGGGACCTACTCATTAATCCTTGGGTTAGTTTTCAATTGGGTGCAATGAGGTTTATGGGACTCATATCCTTATTTGTTTTTAGGCTTCCAAAAGTAAGCCTAGTCATAGGGGGTGGATGTAGTACCCACTCATAGTTTTCTTTGTGTTTCAAATGGCATACTCTTTTAGGAAATTATTTCAGTTGATTAGCCAAACTCTTTTAGGCCACATTTCATGCGAGCAGTTATTGTTTCAATGAGTGATGATTCTAGATTATGATTATTATATGTTTATCATCTAATTGCATAGTTAGATGATGATATTATTATGATGTTATATTTTATGTTTTATTATGGTTTATGATCATGTTATTGACCCCATGCTTGCATGTGTATGGTTATCATGTGTGTGTTTACTTTCTTTGCATGTTTGTTGTGGTAGAGGATGGAGACGTAGTTGCTTGCCATGGTGACAACCAAACATTTGACTATACCCTATTATTGTCTGTGATATTTAAACTAGATATACATGTTTTTTCTTTTGATGTTAGGTTTTCAATAACATGGCATCATCCTCCCTGAATTGGCTATAGTGAGCGTGCCCATAAATATTCATCTCAATGGTAAAGAGTGGAGGTAATAGTCAGACCCAAAACCCTAACCTAAGCCCTTTTATCCTAGGATTGGACAAGTATCAATTTGACTACCCTACTGGATTCTTCTAGATGACATGGATTTGTAGATCCCTTTCTTGAGCATGTTTGGTTTTCATTTGTTTTGTCTCGGTGATTTATTTCATAAGTGAGTGATTTTCTGTGATTATTGATTTAATGACTATAGTTAAAATTTAATATTAATTATATTCCTATGTTTATTAGAGAAAATTAATTAAAATTCAAATATTTGAGTACTTGGATTTAATTAATTAATTAATTTAAATTAGAGTTAAATATGCTTTTTTGCTTTATTAAATAATTAAATAGTTAATTGCATGGTGTTATGATGCTTTAAATATTTAATCTATTTAATATAAATTTTAATTAATTACATGTGCATTAGCAATGTTAACAAGTAATTTTTTTCAAAAAAGATAAGAACTTGTATTTAGGAGTCTAAATTGAGTTGTGCAAATTAAAATTATTTTAATTATTAAATTAGGATTTACTTTCAATTTTGATTGGAGTTGATTTAGGGATTGACTAGTGTGTTGTCATTAGGGTTTGCATGAAAGGGGGAAATTACATCTCTATTAGGGGAATTGTTCATTCATTTAGAGATTAGATAGGTTTTGGAGGAATTCTGAGAGAGCTTGGTATTTTGGCATCTTGAGAATCTGGGTGTGATTGCATGATATTTGTTGAAAGCTATATTTCTGCATCTGGATTTTTATGTTTGCATTCTATGTGGACTCAAATCTACATGTTGGATCCATTCTTGGAGGAATCTAGTTTCTACAGTTCTTCAAGGGTTTCAATTTCAGTTGTTTGCATTGGATCCAAGCTATGGTTTTAAAATATTTCTTTGTAGTTTTTATTTTTCATACAAATGATTTTATGTGTTTAAGTAGTTTCAATTTATCTCATTAGATCAATTTGGTGTTTTTATTATTTTGGGTATTTAGACAACACTTAGATCTGATATTTTTTAGAATTTATTTAAACTTGGCACTGTAGGGTTATGCTGCCAAAATTTTATTGAAAAACACCCTATAGATCTCATAGAAAACAAAAAATCAACCTGGACTATATTTAAACTATTATGCTTGGAAAAGAAATTATCTAGGGGAAAGAAATTAATTTGGAGTAAAAAAAATCAATTCTAGTAAAAATTTACATTATGGAAAGAGTACAAGAAAAAAATAAATTACACAATCAAAAATAAAATGCTAGAAAAGATAAAAAACTAAAAAAGTCAAAGAGTGTTGAAAGAAAAATATATAAAATGTACATTTTAGATATATGATATGTCAATTCAAAATTTCAAAATTTTAACCCTTTAAAAAAAATCACTTTTTATGATTCACGTTCTTGTCAAAATCTGTGCATTTAAAAAAATTTATTGAAAAAAATAAACTTTAAAAAAAATATATTTGAAATTTTTATTTTTAAAAACAAAAAAACTTATTAAAAGTTAATTTGGGGGTGGGGCCCACCACACCCCAACCCCCACCCTACGTACCTCTACCATAGCAGTAGGTACTGCTACAACAGTACTTCACTACCGAAGGCAGTGGGTACTTTCATAGGCAGGACCTCTGCCTTGCGAGATGGGCGCCTTGGGCGTAGGGCATGGTGGGTGCATGACGCCCGCTCCCCATCCCTCTTTTCTTTGAAAAAATTTGTTAATAAAAATGTAGTTAATGTTATTTAATTTTTTTTTTCTTTTTAAAATTAAGTTATTATATTAAATTATGTATTTTGGGAATGCAGAAACCCTTGTTAGAAGGTAAAAGCTACGGTGGGGATAACACCCACAAATTCTTTACTACTGCAGATAGAAAAGGTTTTCTTGTTAGGGCTACAAGTGGTGATCACTTCTGGTGATCTTACCCTATTAGGAGTAACATATTAGATCAGCTAGATCTACCTAGTGATAGCATTTTAGCAACACTACTTGAGTGTGCACTCAGTTAAGAGATTTAAAAAAAGACTGTTAGGTCTACTCTGTTAGGAGATTTTACCAAACCTCTATTACAGTGATTAGAAAGCAATAGGTATCAATCTGATAATGACAACTCAGCTTGTCTGATACAGATCAATAAATTACTGAATATATATCACCTTATATTGTGTAGATCTCTGCTCTGAACTGCTTGGTTAGCTTGATTCTACTTTTTCTTTTAATCTGATTCTCTCTAAATACTATTATGCTCTGTCTGTCAATTGATAATCTTGAAGTTGGCTAATGCTTCAAGAACTTCTTCATTCATACATTAGTTACTTCAAAATGATGCAAAAAAAATACAATTATATAGCATACTACTTTATGTCACTTTACAAAATTAGGTTACAATATCTTAGAGAAAACCCTAAGATCAACGGTGTACAAAAATAACCTAGATCAAAACAATAACATAAGATCTTCATTTCATTTAATGAATATCTCAACAATAAATTATCCTCAATTTTGGTAAAATGTTTTATGATTCTGTTGTAACCGTTTGCATAGATAGATGTGCCATTACTGATTCCTATGCCATTTCCTATGATCCTCAGTAAACATTGTATATACTTCCCAGTAAATACACTAGTGCTCGGTGTCCAATTTGCTTGGTGTTTACTATGATTAGTATCAGTGTACACTGATGCTTGGTAGAATTTCCTAGGTGCTCTGTGCGAAGACTTAACTGACTAGCTTGTAGTGCTTGTAGTTACCGACTAGATTAGCATAGGTAACTGACTGATGTCTTTGATACTAATGATAACCTTTAATGCTCAAATAGAGATAACAATCTCCCCCTTTGGCATTAGTATCAAAACCTTAATGTATATAGACCTTATGTCTCAAAAATTATATCTTCGCCATATACATATATACTTATCAAAAAATTTCTATATACTCCCCCTCGATGCATGCTCGGGTAATGTGTAGTATACTTAGCATCTATTTACATATTTGGCATATACATTATTATCCCCCTTTTTGATATTAATGCCAAATACAAAAATGTATACTTATAGTTTATCAAAAATGTGTTGATGGGTTTTCTTCAAGGATTCCAAGAGGTTTTCCCATTCCTCTTTCAAGTTGGTGAGAGCAATATGCTCATGACCGATTTGTTCATGCATGTCAAAGATGTTCTCCAACATAGAAATTTCTGGTGTTGCAACAAGTTGGTCTGTGTTGATAGTGTGTTTCTCAAACATTTTCAGGTAGGGTAGGAGCTCGGTTTGTAATTTAGTGACTTGATCACTGGCTCTTTCTTCTTGTTTCCTGAGATCTGCTATCAACCGCCTGAGTTCTTGAACTCTCAATATATGTTTTGAAAAAGCTTGGGGCTTTGTTGTAGCTACATGTGCACTGGCATTGATCTCATTTTCAAACTATTTAATCTTTTCACTGATCTTAGTAGTGAAGGTTTCCACAGTGCATAGCTTTAGTAAGATTTGACAAATTAATTGAGTGATATATTTGATCTCAGTAATTACCTCAGCTAATTGAACCTTCTTCTTGGTTGATTCTTTCTACAACTTTATCCTAAATCTTTGATTCTACCCTTTTCTCTATTCTCTTGTTAGCATCGAAATCTAGGGCATTGATTCCTTCAGCAAGTGTAGCAAGTTGGTCCATAATCAGAGTATCCTCATCTACATGTACCTCGGGTACAACCTGTTGTAAGATATCTCTTACATTTTCTAATATTTCTTTACTTTTTCTCTCTTGTCTCAACTTCTCCTATGCTACTTTTCTTGTACATAATTCACCATATTTTCTTAGTTCCTTAGGGCTAAGGGTCTTCAGGTCACACTCAGGTATCACAATAACTTCATCTAATGTGACCGGCCCTTTTCCTTTCTTTTTCTTCTTCTTCTTCTTTGGTTCTTGCGGTCAACTCTTTGCAACTAGAGTAATAGATTTTTATTTTGCCCTCAGTGTGTTATGCTTGGTTGACACATTCTCTTCCTTTTTCTACTCCTTGGTAACCCGTGTGTCAGTTGATTGAGGTGGAGCCTCTGATGTTGTGTTAGGTGGGGTGACCTTAGTTTCTTTGGGCTCTTCTTGTGCCTAAGTTTCTATGTCAGTAGCCTCTTTTCCTTTAGGATTATTTGCTTCTACAGGTGTCTCGGTGCTTTGTTACCCTATTGTATCTTGTGGTTTCTTAGGGTCGGATCCATCAGATTGTTCCTGTGAAAGAATTTCAACTACTTCAACAAGAATAGGAAGCTCACCCGGTAATGATGGAAATGCACATTTAGTAACTTGTGCTTCATCCTGTGTATTTTCTAGTGCAGTGTTCACATCATCATCTTCACCCCTATCATCACGATCACCATTTGTGATGTCCTCAATGAGTACATCATTATCATTTGTGTCCACGATCAGAATCACTATTGGATTCGGTGTATCCTGTAAACTGTCCTTAATTTCTTAACCAATTGTTGTATCAATCACCTTGATAAATGATACAAGGGACTCTATTGTCTTCTTAGATGTATCATCATCAATGAATATACCTTTACCTTTGGACTTCTGTCTCTTTTTAGACAAATTTTGGAATGCATTTTTCTTATTTTTCTCTCTGATTGGTAAAATTGAACTCTAAATGAGTTGACCAAACTCATCAAGATCTACCAGATTATCATCTAAGATTTGCATAGCCCAATTTTTTTATTTTTAATCTCTTCACATATGTATCCATAAGCTCTTTTATTTCATCAAGAGATAATTCTGGTGCAACAAAAACTAGAACTTGTTCCCTCGTCTTTCTCTTGGTGTCCAAGGCATATGACCATTTCTGTAGGTTTATTCTTTCTTCAAGTGTCTTGGGAAATGATAATTCAAACTCTAATGGAACTTTTCTGAAGTGTATCATCATCTGGATGACTGCTTCCTCAATTTTATTTTGGTCCTCATTTGACATTTTGTCAAACCTACTTAGTTCCAGATCAGTAAGATCTCCATTCTCAATTATATCTGCAACAACATCATCTATTGATCTTACCTTATTACTAACAACCTTGAATTGTTCATTATTAAATTCCTCATCTTCTAGGTCTTCCTTACCTCTTATCAATCTTTTCCTTTCTTTGGTGCCTCATCTACAACCTTGGTATTTCTTTTTGCATAGGTTTTTGTTTGTGAAGCTTCCTTACATTTTTCTACCTTCATAACTCCCTTCTTCTATGTTGGTGAAGCTACAATAGATGACCTTGTGTGTGCACCTATTTGCACTAGCAACAACCTCTTCTTTGGAACTTGAGTGGGAGAAACCAGTATAGGGTCTTGTTCTTCTTTAGACTTAGTTTCCTCACTATCATGTGGTTTGTCAGCCAACATTAGCTAAACTTTAGTTGTAGGTTCAAATGGTGACTCCTCTGATGATTCAGATACATTCTCAAACTTCCAAGATAAAAATTTCTTCATTTTCTTGGCTTTCCTTATTATTTTACCGATGACAAGATCAGTTTTTATTCTTGATTTTTCCTCCTCATAGGTTCCAAACCTTTTAGCCTTCTTGTCCTTTGGTAAAGCCAATAGTACGTCAATAGATTTCAAACCAAAATTTTTATCCATCTCATATCCCATTGGTGCTAGCCATTTTATCCTTGGTTCAACAGTTTTAATCATTGTGTGGTCGGTGTCCACTAGGAAACATATGTCCATCTCATACTTCTCGACCAATGAACTCAAAATTATGCTTCTTAGATTAATTTTTACCTTAAACACCTCAAAATAACTGTCCATAGTATTTTCTATATTATCTCCCTAACCTTTCATAATATAAAAAAATTGTGAAGTGATCAATTTTTCAGTAGGCCAATTTGTGTGACCGATAGAAGGAAAGAATTTCTGGAGATAGAAAAACAAACATACTAGAAATGATCCAAACCTAATGGTATTGGACTTTTGTGACTTGATTGTTTTCATGTTTTCTTCAACTTGTTTTAGTAGTAGCTCGGTGAGGTCTATCTGATGACCCTTCTTTATTATTTTGTATGCCATGTCAACTACACAACATGGTACATTGTTTAATCTTCTCAACTAGAAAAAATTATAGCCAATTACATGCACTGCAAACTTAACTTCTGGATCTGCAATGGGTGCAATTTTCAATGCTCTACCATCCCATGTTGCGCCAGTATTTTTCTCAACATCAGCTTGCGATGCACTCTCAAATGCCTTGGCTTTTTCGGTAGTAGGGTAACCAGTAACCCTTCTAATCATTATCTTAGTCACTTGGATCAATTTCTCTAACCAGAATATGCCCTCATGATAAAGGCTTAACACAACCCTAATCCACTCATTCTTAAAATTCTTCAAAAAATTTAGGGCATTATTGAGTCCAAGTGTTTCAACCTATTTATGCTTTGGTTTTAGCTTTGCTTCTTCATCACAGAGTGCCTGATATGCAACATACATATCGAAATCTCTTATTTCTCCAATTTTATAGTTAATGTATGACCATATGTCTTCAACCAATAAAACCCTAGGTGGGATGCTTGAAAAAGTGCCTATTGAATCCATTTTTTATGCTACTTCAGGGTGTAACTTGTAATTCGGTTCACTATAGTTTTCTGACACTATAAGATTTACTTCCTATTCCACAACTTTAGAAGATCTCATAGTAGATGCCATTTCAACAAACTATGTTTTCAGTAAGTATGAAGAACATGCTTAATAGGATTTCAACCTACTTGAAATATGTCAAAGCATGTGCTTAGTTTGATTTGCAACAGCTTTGAATAATCTTGAAAGATTCTTTGCTCAAACATGCTCTCTGAAATTGCAATGTGAAAAATGAACTCAGTCTTCCGTGTATTTTTAGAATTTTCTGTACTCTCGCTTAAAACTGTATGCAATAAATTCTTGACCTACTTTTTGATTTGTGACAATTGTTACTCGGCGAAGACTAAAAACTTTCATCAGCTCGGTTAACACATGATTTCTTTGCTCAATTGATATTGATACTTAGTTAACCTTGAATAGTGATTATTGATGGGTAACTTGTTGGATACAATTGTCTGAAGGACATTGTTGGATTAGCTATGTGTTGTCTTTGATGTCACACAAATGTCATATCAATTATCATTCTCAGTGTCTACCAAGTTCAGTCGATCAGCTAAGTGGTTCTCAGTGTCTACCGAGCTCAGTCGATCAGCTAGGTAGTTTTTTAGTGTCTACCGAGATCTCTCGGGTGTCTAAAGGAAACATGATAGGGTAACAGTGTTAACTGAGCCTCCTCGGTTATCAAAGGAAAAGTAGTGGCTACTGAGCTATCTCGGTCTCTGAAGGATGTTGCAGAATTCACTGTGGTTACCGAGTTCACTCGGTCACCGAAGGAAATCTTTTCAAGATTAATGTTTACCAAGCATGGTTGACCTTTCAAAGGATTTTGTTATTACAGTTTGTTTATCTAAGCCGACTATTATAATAATTATTAGTGTCGACTTGACAATCTAAATGTTAATTAGAATGGCATATATATATAGAAGGTCAAGTGGTGAATAAAACAGGATACAGCATGTAGAAATCATTTTGAAGAAAGGTATGTGCGAATTTTGAAGGATGGTTAGATATCCTTGAAAAGTAGAAAAGATTTATTTGATCAGTAAGGATCTAGTTAAGTAGAACAGAGATCTATATTCAGCAATTCAATTGCAGGTCATTTCATTGTTACTCTCTTACAATTGTAGCAGTGATATCAAAATCTCTTAACCGAGTTGGTTTAACAACCATTTTGTAAATCCTCTAACAAGGTGACAGTTCTATTGAATTGTTTCAAGACCTCATACAAGGCCACTCCTAGCAGGGTGATTAAATCCTCTAACAAGGTCACACCTAACAGTGTGTTTTGTAACCTTTTACCGGGTTGGCTTCTAATCGGGCATCACTTTAGAAGAGTGAAAAATAGTAACTAGTTACATTGGTGTTTTTTCCCATATTGGGTTTCCACGGTAAATCTGGTGTCTCTTGTGTTCATGTTATTTTCTTTATTCATGTAATTTAATCAGTGATGAATGCTTAAGAACAGTTTAATTATTACACACTTCAAGGATCAAGTTTCAGCATTTCTCTATATGTTTACCGAGTGGAAACAGTAAATAATTTGTTAAGATATCTAAGGGATCAGTGGTAATATTTTTGTGGTTAACTGATTCACCCCCCCTCTTAGTTACTGCATCTATATTTCCAACAATTGGTATCAGAGCTTTTGGTGCTTGCAGAAAGGGTTTCAAAGACCTAAGCTAAAGATCAGGATGTCTTACAAAAGAGAAATTCCAAGGCTTAACAGAAATAACTTTTCAGCATGGCAAGGTCTCATGAGACTTCATCTGGCTTCCATTGGTGATTCAGGATGCAAATATATTGATCAAGAATATACAATTCCTACTGGCACATTAACTGTTGAAGACATTGCAGAGAAGAAGAACCATAACACTATGATGATAGACATTGCATCAGCTCTTAGCTATGAAGAATTTGATGAAATCAAAGACTGCACAACTACTCATGAAATGTGGAACAAGCTGAAGAAAATCTATGGCTGTGATGACAATGTGAAGAGAGCCAAAGTAGAAAGCCTAAGAGGACAGTTTGATCAGATGAAAATAAGAGAAGAAGAAAACATTCCAAAATATGTTGAAAGGATCAAGACAAGTGTTAGTGCAATCAGAGCTTCTGGAGAAAAAATTGATGATGAAACTATTATAAGTAAGGTTCTTAGAACATTACTTCCTATTTATGCAATAAGAGTTTCTACTATTCAAGAAAGAAGATGTGAAGAAAATCACAATATAACTTTGGATGCCTTAGTTGGAAGATTGACAGCCTTTGAACTGGATAACTATGACAACTATGTTCCAACTTCTAAAAATATTGAATCAGCTTTTGAGGCCAAACTTTCACTCAAGAAAGGGAAGAAAATCCAATCAGAAAGTGAAGAAGAATTAGAGGAAAGTTCTGATAGCGATCTTGAAGTTATTGAAGCATTACTTGCAAAGAAGTATTCAAGAGGCAAAGGAAAATACGAAGGTAAAACTTCCTGAATCTATTTTTCATGTGAAGAAATTGGTCATATTGCAGCTAGGTGCCGAAACAAGGAAAGCAAAAATGAGAAGAAAAATTACAAGTACAATGGCAAGAACAATTTCAAATCATTCAAGGATAAAGGTAAGAAAACATATTTTTTAGCTAAAGATTCGGATGATAGTGAAGAAGAAATTGTTTTCATTGTTGTAAAAGATGAATCTGATAATGATGAAGATGAGATGGCACTTATCTCTCATATAAGAAAAAATGATACATGGATTATAGACAGTGGATGTTCACATCATTTGACTGGTGATAGGACTAAGTTTGAACACTTTGAAAACTATGATGGTGGTAATGTAAGGTTTGGAAACAATGAACCTTGTTGTATAAAAGGAAAGGGACGAATTTCATTAACCAAAGAACTTATATGTGATAATGCATACTGGGTTGAAGGACTAAAGCATAATCTTCTAAGTGTAGCACAACTAATTAACATTGGATTCAAAGTTGAATTCATGAATGGCAAAGCAAGATTGCTGGATGACAAAGGAAAACTGATAGGATCAGGCAAACAAACCAAAGGTAACCTATTTTATCTTGATCTTAGTGATTACTCATGTTTTATTTCTCAAATTGAAGAAAGTTGGTTATGGCACAAAAGGTTATGTCAGGTAAATTTTGACAACATGATGAAAATAAGCAAATTCAAGAAAGTAAGAGGTATTCCTACTTTGAAGAAACCTGATGTTGGTCTATGCAAGAATTGTCAAATTGGTAAAATGGGAAAGTCTAGTTTTAAAAGTAAAAACTATCAGTCTGAAGAAATTTTGGAAATTGTGCATACTGATTTATGTGGACCTATTGGAATTGAGAGCTATACCAGAGAAAAAAAATTTATTCTCTTTGTTGATGATTACTCTAGAATGATGACTTTTATGTATTTAAGAGAAAAATCAGAAGCATTTGAGAAGTTCAAATGGTATTTAGCAAGAGTAGAAAAGGAAACAGGAAAAAGAATAAAATGCTTGAGATCAAACAGAGGTGGTGAATTCATCTCCCATGAATTCAATAATTTTTTCATTGAAAGAGGAATCAAAAGACAAGTATCAGCCCCAAGAACTCTTGAGTAGAATGGAATAGCTGAAAGAAGGAACAGATCTATCATGGACTGTGCAAGGACTCTAATGATTGAAAAGAACATTGCTATGAAATACTGGAAGGAAGCTATCAGCACTGCAATTCATACCTTGAACCGAGTACAGCTGAGAAAAGACACATTCAAGACTTCGTATGAGCTATGGTATGGCTACAAACCAAATGTAAGTTACCTAAAAGTATTTGGTAGTAAAGGTTATATCTTAAAAGAATCTAGAAAAGGAAAATTTGATGTAAAAAGTGATGAAGGAATATTTTTGGGATATTCTTGCAAAACCAAGGCATATAGATGTCTAAATTTGTCTACTCACAAAATCATAGAAAGTGCACATGTGAGAATTGATGAGTTTGCAGAAAAGACTGAAGAAGAAAGCAAAAAGGAACCAAAGGATTACAAAAAATTTGTTTACATCGAACCTGATATATTGCTAGACACATCTGTCAATAAGGAAACTACATCTACCAAGCCTAGTACAGTAACTGAGTCACAAGAAGAAGTTCAGACTGAGTCACAAAGTACCGAGTCTTAGTCTGAAGCTATCGAGCAAGTATATACCAAGCCTAAGCAACTTGAACCTGAAGATGAAGAAGATGACAATATAACTCAGTCAGGAAGCAAGGAACCTGTATTGGCCAAGTACATCAGAAAGCATCATAAACCAGATCAGATTATTGGAAACAAATCAGATGGTACTATGACAAGAAATAAACTAAAAGGTACATGTTTATTTGCTGATTTTGAACCTAAAAATGTCAAAGATGCATTGGAAAATGAAAGTTGGATTGAGGCTATGAATGAAGAAATAGAGCAAATAGAGAAAAATAAGACAAGGACTCTTGTACCTAGGCCTAAAGATAAAAATGTAATTGGGACAAAATGGGTATTCAAAAATAAGTTGAATCAAGATGGTCAAGTATCAAGAAACAAAGCAAGATTGGTATGTAAAGGATATTCTCAAGAAGAAGGAATAGATTATGGAGAGACTTTTGCTCCTGTTGCAAGATTAGAAGGTGTGAGGACTTTACTTGCATATGCAGCACATAAATGATTTAAGGTATATCAGATGGATATAAAATCTGCATTTCTCAATGGTATTCTTGAGGAAGAAGTCTACATTGAGCAACCTAAAGGTTTTATTGATCCAGACAAAAGGGATATGGTCTACAAATTACACAAAGCATTGTATGGTCTGAAACAAGCTCCTAGAGCATGGTATGAAAGATTACATAACTATCTTACTCAGATTGATTTCAAAAGAGCTAATGACAACAGTAATTTATACATCAAAGAAGGATCAGATAACAAAATTGTTTTGGCAGAAATATTTGTGGATGATACTGTGTTTACAGGAAATGATGATCAGTGCAAAGAATTTTCAGAGCATATGAACAAAGAATTTGAAATGTCTATGTTTGGTCAGATAAAAATTTTTGTTGGACTTCAGATTCAGCAGAACAAAAATGGTATCTACATTACTCAGTCTAAATATATCAAGGAAATACTTAAGAAATTTGGTATGGAAGATTCAAAACCAGTTGGTACACCCATGTGTACTAGATTGAAGCTTACCAAAGATGATGATTCAAAAGAAGTAGATCAGACCTTATACAGATCAATGATTGGAAAATTATAGTATGTAGTACACACAAGGCCTGATATTGCCTTAGCAGTTGGTATAGTGGCAAGATTCTCGGCTAAACCCAGAGAAAATCACATGATGGCAATCAAAAGAATCTTGAGGTATTTAAGGGGAACTAAAGATTATGGTTTGTGGTATAAATTTGGAGGCAATCTAGATTTAAAAGTGTTTACTGATGTTGATTGGGTAGGAAACATTGATGACAGAAAGAGTTCAAGTGGTGGAGCATTCTTTCTCGGTAAGAGGTTAGTATCTTGGACTAGTAAAAAGAAAAATTGCACATCCCAATCCACAGCAAAAGCAGAATATGTTACTGCAGCAGTAAACTGCTCTAATATTGTATGGTTTAAACAGCTTTTGGAAGGCATGAAGATTGAGATCAAAGAACCAGTTGTTATGTTTTGTGATAATACAAGTGCAATAAATATTTCAAAGAATCCAGTAATGCTTTCCAAAACCAAGCACATTGCAATAAAATATCACTTTGTCAGAGAATTGGTGTAGGACAAGGAAATCAGATTGGAATATATTCATACAGAAGAACAAATTGTAGATATCTTCACCAAGCCACTACCTAAGGATGCATTCTTGTATCTAAGAGGCAAGTTAGGGGTCACTCCCCTATCCGAGGTTCACTAAATAAAGTTTTTGTGATGCATCAACCAGAACATGTTGAAGATCAATCAGTTGATGCAGCATAGTCAAGGAATCATTTCATATGAATTAGTACATAAGGTACATTGATATTTACTGAAACTATGTAAGTTGTCTTTGGCATGTGTTGTCAAAGAGGGAGAGTTTGCTGTCATTTCAAGAAATTTCTAAGAATAATTTGAGAAGTTAAGAGGGAGAGTTATCAGTCAAAAAGAAGTTTAAAGATGATGGGAATCGGAATGAAGCTAAGGATATGTTTCTTACTCTAGGTTTCTCTGTGAAATTTCATTGTGCTATGACATGTTGTGTTGCCATCAATGCCAAAGAGGGAGATTGTTGGATACAATTGTCTGAAGGACATTGTTGGATTAGCTATGTGTTGTATTTGATGTCACATAAATGTCATATAATTTATCATTCTCAGTGTCTACCGAGTTCAGTCAGTCAGCTGAGCGGTTCTCAGTGTCTACCGAGCTCAGTCGGTTAGCTAGGCAGTTTTTAGTGTCTACCGAGATCTCTTGGGTGTCTAAAGGAAACATGATAGGGTAACAGTGTTAACCGAGCCTCCTCGATTATCGAAGGAAAAGTAGTGGTTACCGGGCTCTCTCAGTCTCTGAAGGATGTTACAGAATTCGCTGTGGTTACCGAGTTCACTCGGTCACCGAAGGAAATCTTTTTAGGATTAATGTTTACCAAGCATGGTCGGCCTTTCAAAGGATTTTGTTATTACAGTTTGTTTATCTAAGCCGACTATTATAATAATTATTAGTGCCGACTTAATGTTAATTAGAATGGCATATAAATATAGAAGGTCAAGTGGTGAATAGAACAGGATACGGCATGCAGAAATCATTTTGAAGAAAGGTATGTGCGAATTTTGAAGGATGGTTAAATATCCTTGAGGAGCAGCAAAGATTTATTTGATTAGTAAGGATCTAGTTAAGCAGAATAGAGATCTATATTCAGCAATTCAGTTGCAGGTCATTTCATTGTTACTCTCTTACAATTGTAGCAGTGATATCAAAATCTCTTAACCGAGTTGTTTTAACAACCATTTTGTAAATCCTCTAACAAGGTGACAGTTCTATTGAATTGTTTCAAGACCTCTTACAAGGCCACTCCTAGCAGGGTGATTAAATCCTCTAACAAGGTCACACCTAATAGTGTTTTTTGTAACCTTTTACCGGGTTGGCTTCTAACCAGGAATCACTTTAGAAGAGTGAAAAATAGTAACTAGTTACATTGGTGGTTTTTCCCATATTGGGTTTCCATGGTAAATCTGGTGTCTCTTGTGTTCATGTTATTTTCTTTATTCATGTAAGTTAATCAGTGATGAATGCTTAAGAACAGTTTAATTATTACACACTTCAAGGATCAAGTTTCAGCATTTCTCTGTATGTTTACCGAGTGGCAACAGTAAATAATTTGTTAAGATATCTAAGGGATCAGTGGTAATATTTTTGTGGTTAACTGACTCACCCCCCCCTCTCAGTTACTACATCTATATTTCCAACATAACTATTGCTCGGTCTTATTTTTATGGACTGTGCGACTTTGTTAGCTCATAACATATAAACCATAATGCATCTTTATTCATGCCAATTTGGTGTTTGCTCATCATATATAAGGAATTGTATGTAAAATATGATCATTTTGAAATGTTAGTCCCATACATACCTATATCACCTTAGGTGGAAGTACCAATGTCACCCAATCCAATGGATGAGGTTTCACCGACAACATTACTTGACTCAACATTCTCATTTGATGCCTTTCTCCACATAGTGTTCCTGATTCTCATGATATCTGCCATAGTATTTCCACCCTCAAATACATGACCTTCTTTTGGTGCTCAGTCTTTGCAGTCCTTGCTTAGGTGACCGACCTTATGATAATACAAACATGTCATTCTAGTGCTTTTCTAGCTTCGTGATTGTACAGCCCATCTTTTCTTATTACAATTTTATGCAATGTGCCAATATCTACCACATGCAATACAGTTAGCCCATGTGTTGTAATCCCAAACATAAGAATTACCTTGTCTCTTCAGTTGATAAGGCTTGCGTTGTGTCTTCTACTTTGGAGTCCATACTTGTTTCATTTTATCCTTACAATCTCCTACAATGTGACCATGTTCTTTGCAAGAATATCATAATTTCTCCATGGTAGGATTGTTAGCATTCTTATTCAGCTTAGCTCTACACTCATAGGCTTGATGACCAAATTTTCCATAGTAATGGAAATAACTATTAAATTTAGGAGTGACTGGAGGTTTACCTTGTGCTTTGCTTCTACACACATTTGAATTATGTCCTAGTTTTCCATAGTGATAACATGATAGGGTCTTTTCCCTTTGACTTTGATTTTATTGGCTTGTTCAACTTGTTGTGATGATTCTCCTTCACCAGTATAGCCTAATCCAGCTTTGCATCCAAATCTCCTTTGATTAATTTGAAAATCATCAATCCTTTTACAACTTTCCTCAGCCAATTTCTTCATTTCATTGTATTGTTGTTGAGTTTTCACCTCATTTCTCAGCTTCTCATTCTCTTCTCTAAGTATTGCTACATCTTCAAGTCTTCTTGACAATTCTCCATTTACTCAGTTGACTTCCTGATTCACAACCATCATCTAATTAGATATTTTGAAATGGTTCTTGGTGAGTCTATGTATCTCACTTTCTTTTCCTTGAAGTTGTTCAGTTATCTATCTTCAGTCTTCAATAGCTAGATTCCTTTCTTTCTCAGCATGTCTAGCATTGTTCATTACTTCTACCATTCTCACCATCTGTGATTCCTGACCAATTTGTAGTGCTTTCACTTCTTCAGTTAAGTGAAGGTTCTTTTTAGACAAGTCAGAGATTATGCTTTCAGATCCATCAGAGATACTCCCTGAACTAGATCCAATGTGATCAAATAGATCACCAATTGCTTCTTCATGGTAGCCAATATCATTTTGTAGAATAGCTATGTTCTTCCTTTCAACCAGTAGTTTCTTCAGTCCATCCTTAGCTTTCTTATACTACTCAACAAACATCTAAATTTGAATCTTTTGATTTTCTATTGTTTTATCTAACTTATACCTCTATGTGACTTAGATCTTTACCCTTCAGTGGTTAAACTATCCAATAAGAGAACTTGGCTCTAATACCAATTGTTGGATTAGGAGAGACGGGGTACTGAGAGGGGGGGGTGAATCAATCCCCACAAAAACTTTAACTCATAAACCTTTCAGATATTAAACAACAAACAATAATAACCTTGCAAAATAACTTGTATCAAATGCATGTATCATTCATCCATTCAACTTGTAAAGTAAATAACATGAAATCAAGAATATAATAGTCCCATAACACAAGTATTTTGGTAACATAGAAACCCTTCTTAGAAGGTAAAAACTACGGTGGGGATGACACCCACAAATTATTTACTACTATAGATAGAAAAGGTTTTCCTATTAGGGCTACAAGTGGTGATCACTTCTGGTGATCTTACCCTGTTAGGAGTAACATATAAGATCAGCTAGATCTACCTAGTGATAGGATTTTAGCAACACTACTTAAGTGTGAACTCGGTTAAGATATTTACAAAAAGACTGTTAGGTGTACTCTGTTAGGAGATTTTACCAAAACTCTATTACAATGATTAGAAAGAAATAGGTATCTATCTGCTAATGACAACTCATCTTGTCTGATATAGATCAATAAAGTATAGAATAGATATCACCTTATACTGTGTAGATCTCTCCTCTGAACTGCTCGGTTAGCCTGATTTTGATTCTGCTTTTAATTTCATTCCCTCTGAATATTGTTCTACTCTGTCTGTCAACTGATAGTCTTGAAGTTGGATAATGCCTCAAGAAATTCTTCGTTCATACATCAGTTACTTCAAAATGATGCAAAAAAATACAATTATATAGCATACTCCTTTATGCAGCTTAACAAAATTAGGTTACAATATCTTCAAGAAAACCCTAAGATCAACGGTATAAAAAAATAACCCAGATCAAAATAATAACATAAGATCTTCATTGAATTTAATGAATATCTCAACAATAAATTATCGTCGATCTTAGTAAAACATTTTGTGATTACGTTGTAACCATTTGCATAGATAGATGTGTCATTACTGATTCCTATGATGTTTCCTGTGATCTTTGGTAAACACTATATTTACTGCTCGGTAAATACACTGAAGCACAGTGTCCAGTTTGCTCGGTGTTTAATGTGATCGGTATTGGTGTACACTGATTCTTGGTAGAACTGCCCTGCTGCTTAGT
>BSBK01015143.1:0-35290 GCA_027943335.1 Chamaecyparis obtusa
TAAGGGAAGTGGAAGAGTAATTTGATCACTAGTTGTAATTTGGAAGTGAAAGGAGATGTCCAACCTTGTAGCTAGAGATTACACAATGGAAATGATCAACAAAACAATAGACAATGACAACCAATAAGGAAATATGATCTTCTATTATCACCGCAACAAAGGATTTAAACTGAGTTGGCCTACAAACATGCAATCTTACATTCTGGGAATATAGGCTTGATTATTTATAAAAATCATATGCTAGTATACCACTTCTCTCTCATCTACCAACACTGCCTAAAACAAGAACTACTACCTAGCTAATATACAAGATCGCTAACCACAAGTCGGCTTATCCGATCAACAATCTTCAAGATAAAGAAAATGGTTTACAAACTGTAATGAATAAAATATGTTACCAAAATGTAATATATAATATATAGGATTAGGGAAGGTAAGATCTTCTTAACTCCAAATTCCCAAAGGAAAGACCCAAATTGATTAACCACAAGAAAATGGTCAATGCATAAATGAATCAATCGATGAAGAATATGAAGAAAGGAGAAAACCTTATATTCTGTTATGGAAGGGAGTATTGAAATCTTAATTGAGTTGAAGACAAATACTAACCTCAAAGTATGACAGATTTGGAAAATGCTATTTTCTGGTGTCTGTACTAAGTTTCAGGAAATTCTGCAACTAGATCTGGGACAGAAACACAGAGACAGAGAAAACCCATAAATATTTTTCTTTTCTGAGAAAGGTCGACCTTGACCCAGGTAAAAAGGTTGACCTTGACCCCTTTATGTCTAACTTGAACTACGCTGCTCTGATGAAAATTCTATTCGCGGATCCTGAAAGTTTGTCGAAAAGGGTGTCCAGATCTGCACTGTAATTTATTGTTCTGTACATGTTCCTACAAGAAAAATGGTTTTGTTTGTTGGGGGGGAGGGGTTTGCCTTGGTCAAACCCCAATTTAGGAATTAACCTTGAAATTGCAGTAATAAACAAAGTAAATGAAACAATTCACCTTGTCTATGTTGAAACCCTTGTGGAGGATTTGAATCCTTGAATCCACAAGTATGGATGCTCCAAATGAATGTAGAATTGGATGTAGGATGTCTCAAATCAATTGTCTTTAGATCTTCAACACCAATCTTGAATGGATCTTGAAATAGGAAGAAGCTTGAAAGGATGTGGATGGAGAAATCTTCAACAAGAGGACTCCATAGAGATTGAATCCTTCAATGGCTACCAATGGACCTCCTTGATGAATTGGATCTTGAATGCTTGAATACATGAAGATGAATGAATTCTTGAATACTTTCATTCTCCTTCTTGCTTGCTTCTTGATTGCTTGATTTCGCTTGCTTGAGAGATTATGATTTTCGATAGATGCTTGATTGAAAGAGATGAAAGATAGATTGAAATGAGAGGAGAAGGCTTCCTTTTTATACTAGTCTAGGGCACAAACTTCTAGAGAGGCCTACATAGGATAATTAAATTCCCATTTAAACCTTTACCCTTGGAAGTGGACCTAAATTAAATATAATTTAAAAGTTTACTGTTTCGAAGCCTGAAACAGCCGACCCAAAAGCAGGAAATAAATCTTTTCGAAACCTGACATCTAGAAACTTTGGGATTTTGAAATTTGGATCCTGGGTCAAGGTCGAGATCAACCTTGACCTTGAGGTCAAGAATCTTAAAATTTCAATTCAAGATGCCAGAATTATGTAGAAAAGAAGTGGAAAATGGGGCAGAATAAGGGAAAAAGCCAAATCCAAGTCAAAGACCCATTCAAGGTGTTTGAAATGACCCCAAACCACTTACTTGGAGGGCTAAACCAGTCCTAAATGGAAGTGCTTCCATTTTTTGACGCTACACAAACATATAAGTCAGGACCTAAATCCATAAGAACAAACCCTAATAAGTATATTATGACATGTGATTGTACAATAATTACTAAATAAGATCAAATGTGCAGTTTGATGGTTACATAGACATTTCCAATAAGGAGTGAATGGCGATTGGAACATGGGTGGTAACTTGAGCCCTTTCCCTATGTTATGTCAAATTATGATTGGCACTTTCTTAAATATCTATTAATATCTTCATATTCAAACAATAGAAAGAATATGATGTGTTAATGAATCATACAAGTACCCCCACAACTATTAGTACATGGATCATCTTCCTTAGTTTCATAATTGATCTTATTTAATTTCTAAAATATATTATTTCCACCTTCTATATTCAATCAAACTAAACTAATTATTCTTATTTAATCAATGTAAATCGTTAATATTTCTATCTTCCTCTTAAAAGAGAGATAACCATAAGATATTTATTAGGGCACTTGGGTATAATCATTGGTGAAAATATATTAGAGAAGCGTGTTTTAATTCAATTGTGCATTGCTTTTGGTAGTTGTAGTGCATATTTATTAGGACATTATGAATTCAATATAGTGGGTCACTTTAAATGATTTTTTTTTTTTACCTTTGCACACTTAACAAATCCTTCTAATTTGTTGTGGATTTAATAACTACACTTGTTAATTTAATACTCACAAATGTTGATTTAATATCCCAT
Source organism: Chamaecyparis obtusa (assembly GCA_027943335.1). Lineage (NCBI taxonomy): Eukaryota > Viridiplantae > Streptophyta > Pinopsida > Cupressales > Cupressaceae > Chamaecyparis > Chamaecyparis obtusa. The sequence continues at coordinate 2,572 of BSBK01015143.1, forward strand.
ATTTTCCACAACATTGCACCAATAGTTGTGAGTTTAAAGTTGTTATTGTTGATGATGACTATCCATAATTGAATGAAATGTATCCTTTATTCTAAAAAACAACCAATCATGTGATGCCACATCAATTGCTCAAATGACTAGTTTTGACCTCTGTGTATATAATAAATCCTTCTAATTTTGTTGTGGATTTAAAACCTATGTATCTTATTAATTTAATACTGAGAAATGTTGATTTAACGTCCCATATTTTTCACAACATTGCACCAATAATTGTGACATTAAAATTGTTATTGTTGATGATTACTACCCTTAATTGAATGAAATGTATCCTTGGGCCTGTTTGTTTGTTGTAATTAGACTGAAATTGGGACTGTCAAATCTCGGAATTGACATTTTTTATGTTTGTGTTCAAAACATGAAATTGGAATAGGGACTTGTTAATTCCCACTTACCCCCAAAACTAGCATTTGAATCTTCCATCTAAATAAGTGGAATTGGAAAATCAATTCCAATTCCACTTAAATGGGAATTGGGGGTAAAACAAAATTTATAATATTTTGAAATCCATATGCTAACAACATTTTCCATCTTCTCATTATGAATTCTAGGTGAATTCCAGGTGAACCAAATGGTTCCAGCCATATTCCAAAAACCATTTTCCAAATTTAGAACTTTCAGAATTGTCAAATACTAGAATTTGACAATTCCAGTGTTATGATTATATTAGTTTCCAGATTCGATTGTGTAGAATTTTTTTCATCAACGTTTTAGATCATACTACATGATCCATCATCAGGATGTTAAAGTGAAAGAGCAAGAGGAACATGAAACCTCCATCACGATGACAATTGGAGCTTAAGCATTTCTTAGCATCCTTTGTTATCTTCCCTTAGAAACCTCCCTCATCTTGACCCTCCTTCCTAGTCTTGTTAGTTTAGTCCTTTCATTGTGCTTCTTCTCCCCCCCTTTCCCCCTCGTTCCCCCCTCGTCCTTCCCGCTTGAGGATCTTCCTCGACCTTCTAGTTGTGAACCCCTCACCCCCCCACCCCCCTCCTTACCCAACCCCTTACCCTTCCTAGTATGTAGTGCTTCTCGCCTCTCCCTTCCCTTCTTTTGTTCTTATGCATATGTCATTTTTCTTGCATAGTCTCTTTTTGTGGGTTCGTGTGTGCATGTCCTTTCATTTTCATGTTCCTCTTGCTCTTGCTCTTTGACATCCTAATGATGGATCATGTAGTATGATCTGAAACATTGATGAAAAAAATTCCACATAATCAAATCCAGAAACTAATATAATCATATGTATCGATTGTGGAAATCTAATAGATTTGAATTCTAGCATTATTTAATTCTAGCAACCAAACATACCCTTACTCTAAAAAGCAACCAATCATGTGCTGCCACATCAATTGCTCAAGTATGGTTGTCTCTTTTGCACACTTTTTTTAGGTTGTTTTGGACACCTTGGCAAAAATATGTTGATGTGGCATCATATTTGATGATGTGCCCCCGCAACCTTAGTTAAAAGCAAGGGATTTGCCAAGTAAGTTGTAAAAAAATGGTGGTGATTTGAAAATTTTACACAAGATTTTGAGAAGCGCATAGTTATAATGCACAACTACTAGGCGCTGGCTATCTGGCCGAAAATTTGCACCGGCCTCATAGCCGGTGCCCATCATGTTAGGCTGACCTTCCGTGCAAGGACAATACAACATAACCATCACAAAGTGTCACTATTGACAACTAGTGAGTCCTCCCCTATCATTAAACTCATAGGTAAAATTAAAAAAAAAAATTTGAAAGTTAAAAGATTGATAAGTTGTCAATAGTGACACTTTGTGATGGTTATGTTGTTTTGTCCTTGCCATCAAGATTCAAATCTCATTTGAAATTCACTCGTTCATAAGTCCAAGTCAAAGCATTTACCACTCAAAAAATTAAAAATAAAATATTGATGAGTTGGACATTAGCTTTAAACTGGAAAAAGACACCCAAAATAATTAATTAGAAAGCAATGCTAAATCTATCCCCTATAGAATTTATGAGGGTCTGCTCAGAATCCTCCTACCGAATACAATGTGTTATAGAGGCTGCCATTAATTTTAGTGCTCGAGTCCAACACCCCATGTCTGCCTTTCCCACGAGTTTTGGTCACTCCCTGCCCACCACGTACCAACTCGGACTCCGCTGGTTAAGTGAAAGCAGTGAACTTTTAATGACAAGTATTGACACCTATCCATAGAATTCTCCATCCAGCGTACTGGATGTCCATCTGATGTAATCATGGACTGGTTAATCTTCAGAACTAAAGACAATTTGGGAAAAATGAATCATGCTTCACCAAACATATTAATTAGACCGGCCACTCCTTATAGACTGTTTCGTTCTGCAAAATTGGAGCAACTTTTTTGACTCTTCAATTCAGTTGAGTATTGCACAGAATTCACCTAGTTTTCCCTGCCCATCACTCATGGATTTGAAAAACATTTCAGAAGAAATGAAATCCAGTTTCAATGGCGGAAAGACTCTGTCCATGAATTGGAGGAAAAACCAACTTGAAGCTATTCTCAAGTTAGTTCTTGAAAATGAAGAAGAAATATTGCATGCGCTTCATACTGATTTGGGCAAGTGTCAAACAGAGGCATACAGAGATGAGGTTATGTTCTGATCCTAGTTTTCATGTATTCACATGGATAGGATTTATTGCTTTTGAGCAGAATTATTTTTTGGCGGTAAAATCGATGGCGAGATATTAATGGAGTTTATAATTTAACAATTTCTTGTGTCCAGGTTGCTCTTGTAATAAACGCGGCAAGATATTCTCTTAAATACCTGCATAAGTGGATGGCACCCACAGGGGTATAAGCTCTTGACAGAAATTTGAATTTTTTCTGGATAGAATGAAAATTTGAGGATGTTTGTCACTGGTTTTGTTTGATTTTATGTGGCAGGTTTCTTTGCCGCTTGTAGCATTCTATGGTTCAGCCTCACTGATTCCAGAGCCCCTTGGTGTAGTTTTAATATTCTCTTCATGGAATTTTCCTTTCAGTAAGTCCTGTTTGAGCTCAGCCATTATTGACCCAGAATTGGTGGTGGATCTGTATTTATGTCTGGTTTGTTTAATGTGATGTAGATTTGGCTTTAGAGCCACTGATAGGGGCCATTGCAGCTGGGAATGCTGCGGTTTTGAAGCCCTCGGAAATTGCTGCAGCTACATCAGATCTCCTTGCATATCTTATTCCCAAATACTTGGATAATAGAATGGTTAAAGTTGTTCAAGGTGGCCCTGAGGAGAGCACCAAATTGCTGGAGCTGAAATGGGACAAGATATTTTTCACTGGTGAGTTTACTGACCTGTGAAACATTGCTCGTTCCTAATTCCATGCTCTGTTTGAATCTGATCAGTGATGTTCTATGTGCAGTCCTCTCTGTACCTATAGTTCCTGTTTAACCTAATTGAGAACATATCACCAGTTATACCCATTTCATATTTATGCTTACATGCGAATCTGGCCACACCCAACTTATGTTTTGTATGACTTTTGATATTAGATCTTTTTATGCCCAACTTTTTCTGGACTGATTATGCTTAGCTGATGTGAAGCTAGATGCATACAAGTATGTTTAACCCCAATTCATATTAGGCTCATTTAATGCAGTTTAGACTTTAGCCCCTAGAAATTCAGATGTTTAGTTGAAGAGCTTCTTAAAAATCTGTCTTTGATCACATTCCATAATCTGTTAATTGGATGAAAAATTATGGATTCATAGATTAGGTTAATACGTTGAGCTACAATTCATATGGTTCAGGCAGGATTTAAATCTAGAATTTTTCATTTGCTGTTGAGGTGCTCTGCCATCTGCCTCCTTTTTAGTCAGTCTGTGATTTAAAACGTTATTTTGAGAAGTGGCTTCGTAAAAACCTTTTTAAATTCTAAATTAGCTCCAGATGTTGAGCTACAGATCATATGGACCAGCTAGGATTCATACCTACAACCAGGTCCATACCTACAACCTTGCATGTGTTTCTCGAGTACTCTACCCAACTGAGCTACTGACCCCTTTTGGCCAGCGTATTGTGGATCTAAGTGTAACTTGTTTCTAACACCCCATTTTAACCGTGACTCTTAGCATGCCTCTTGTTAAATTTGGATCAGATTATATGACTTTTAATTTACTTTAAAATTCAATATATATATATAATCTCTTAATATATATATGATATATATTTCAACAAAATATATATATATACATATTAATAATCAATATCATATGAGCTGAAATCAGAATTTATTTATTTCAAGTTATATATATATATCATTCATGTTGATAAGTAACTCAGATTACTTATCTTTACTGTACATATCACTGTCGCTGTTATGTGTTGCTGAATCTGTATCTCGCACATATTCTTTTCACTGTGCATCTCTCATATTCTATTCGTTGTGCTATCTACTCTCACTCACTTTATTTCATGTTCTTATCTCATATTGAACACCGAACATATATATGGAAGACACGGAAGTATAGAGACATGTCTCCGTAAGGAGACATGGCTCTATACAGTCATGTCTCTTCATTTATAAGAAACGTAACCATCGTTTAATCAATGGTAACAAAATGGAATAGCATGGAGACCGAACATATCATCGACACTACCCTTTGCATTAGCAAATGCCGAGTCACACGGGACTGTCACCAATAACCGACACTTACGGTATCTCATCAGGTTTACATAAACCAGTTGATAACATTTAGTTTAGGGATTGTGTTGACTGATATAAATCAGTCAATACAAATTGGTATTAATGTTAATGTAAAACCGATACATGATGTTTGATCGGTCTCACTAATATTGAGATTAAACCGATATTAGTCGGTAAGATATATATGAGATTAACATTATTTATTTATCAACAAAAATATATACATTGTATATGCATATTGATATATACAATAATATCATTATTATTATATATATCAATATGTATATATAATGTAGAATAATATTATCTCATCTCAATTTAATGATGTTTATTTATATTCTCATAATATAGTGATCATTTTATCTAATCAAAACTATAAACATCAACACCTCTGATATCAATCTATGTGTGGCTTGCTTTCAACACCCCACTTTAACCCATCTCCTAAAATGGCTCTGATATCACATGTTTAATTACAGATCATGTGGATCAGCTAGGATTTGAACATATTAAAATGGTCTCCAAACTGAACTACTGGTCTCTCTTTAACCAACCCATCCCACAATCTTGATGTGATTTATGATTTTATCTCCAAGACAATAAAACCCTATGTCAAATGCAGGGAGAGTTTGTTAAACAGTTTATTGAGCAAATCTAGCAATCTCTTCTGTGCCTAAAGACTGATCTGAAATTGGGTATAACAGTTGAACGCAGTTTTTTGGGAAGCACTGAAATTGGGTTAATAGTTGAACACAGTTTTTTGGGAAGCACTTACAACTGAATTCAGGTGATCTGAAATTGGGTATAATAGTTGAACACAGTTTTTTTTGGAAACACTTCAACTGAGTCTTATGTACCGTGAAAACTTGATGTTTTTATGAAAATACTTCACAATTGTTGGTAATATTTGCAGGTAGTCCACGCGTTGGGCGAATTGTAATGACCGCAGCTGCAAAACATCTGACCCCAGTTACTCTGGAATTAGGTGGAAAATGCCCCACAGTAGTCGATTGCATGCATAGCAATAACGATTTGCTGGTAATTATTTAGAAAATCTTAAGAAGTATTTGATATGTGCAATTTGTCGGTGAAGCAATTAGAAATTGATGCAGGTGACAGCAAGGCGAATAGCCTTTGGCAAATGGATGTTAACCAATGGACACGCATGTTGCTCGTCTGATTACATTCTTGTCCAAGAAGAGTTTGCTACTACTCTGGTAGGGACCAGAACCTTCTCTGCCTATTTAATTCGCATTCATATTGTGGCTACTCACATTAAATGCCTCAAATAACAGGTCAATTCTCTGAAGAAGGTGATTGAAAAGTTTTATGGAGAGGACCCCAGCAAAAGCAGTGATCTCTCGAGAATTGTGAATAAAAACCATTTTTTGAGGCTTACAAAGCACCTGCAAGATCCTTCTATTGCAAATACCATAGTCTATGGTGGCGGACATGATGAGAAGAAATTGTGAGTTCATCAAACCCTAAATTTTCAAGTTAATTGAAACCCCTATGTGGGGATGGATTAATTTTTGTATAATCTTCGCATTTTGTATCTATTTTTTCAGGTATGTGCAGCCAACAATTCTGCTCAATCCGCCGTTGACGTCGGACTTGATGAATGAGGAAATTTTCGGACCTCTGCTTCCTGTCATCACAGTATGTTTTTTTTCGCTGCCTTTTTTGTTTTTTTTCCTCTGTTTAGAGTTGTGAGGTATCCAGAGATCTACTTAATAAACAACAAACAAGCATTTGCTTTTTGGCTGAGCATTTGGAACATCCAAAGCTGTATTTTTTTTAGTAGTTATTATCTACAAAGTTATTTTATCTATTCTATACAGAACAAAGTCTTAGGCTGAACCAGTATCCATTCAATTTTCCTACAGTAAGTATTTTTAAGTTTTTGTTATTAAAAGAGTATATATTTTTAAATTGTTTTAAGTAGGTTAAGAGTCTGTGAAGGCTACTATAATTTTTAACTTTGGTAAATTTAGAATATTACTTTATGTTATTAAAACCTTTTTTAATTTTTATGATTTTAAACAGACACTTTTTAAATTTTTCTTTTAACAGTTTTAAAATTTGATGGGCTGTATAATATAATTTATTATGTATTATATTTAGTTTCTTGTAAGATTTTGTTATGTCTTGTTATTATGTTCTAGTTGTACTTTGGTTGTTGTTGCTTATTTGTTTTTATCTTTCTCTTTGTACAATGGTCTTAGTCCTTTCAAGCATATTGAATAAAAAGAGTTAAAATTATTAGTAAATCTGAATCATAAATATTTATTAAAAAATAAAATAATTTTAACTTATAATTATATTATAATATAAAGAATTGTAATTTTATATAATAGAATTTAATTTTGACTATTATACAAGTGTATATTAATTAACAAGTTAAATTATAAGATGAGATTATTATTGAATATAATTTTTTAATTAAGTATAAATGATAGTTTTTAAAAGATGATGCAAAAATTTACAACACAATCAAATCCAAAAATGCTTAATGGAGATGTAACTCTTTTTATATAGATAAGATTATGTAGATGGTATAGATAATGAGACAGCTATACAAATTAACAATAGTAAGATTGTAAACCAACACTATTAATTACTCTATTAACAACTTTCACAATATTAAAACTAGCAATTGCAGCTTGGTGTGCAATGGGTATGTCAAAAGAGGTGTGGAAGGTCAATTAAGAAAAAAAAACTGGTCTATATTTTGCATACATTTGCACAATACATGAGTTCAATTGGTAGCCCATTTTGCAAATGATGTTGTTTGTGTAAAAAGGTCTCAAATGGAGAAGTGGTAGCTTTAATCAACTTTGCATCCATTTACAGAGATCCAAACTTAAGTGAAACCAAACCTCTAAACCATTGACATCGAATATATCTACCTTGTTAGGAGTAACATTGACATCGAATATATCTACCTTCTAAAAGGATTTAAACAACACTACTTGAGTGTGTACTTGGTTAAGACATTTACAGACAGACTATAAAGTCTACTCTGGTAAGAGATCTTTGCTAACATTGTTAAAATGATTAGAGAATAACATAAAGTATCTGTAAATGACAACTATACTTTTTTTGAATCAGATCTATGATATACTGAATAAATATTATCTCAATGTGTAGTAGTTTGTCCTCTATTTTGCTCGGTAGCCTTGACTTCTTTTGAATAAACTGTATTGTATCTCTGATCACTGGTCTTATATGCAAACCATGTCTCACGTCTTGAAGGTGGCTACTACTTCAAGATCTTCTTTCTCCTTTTCTCACCTTCTTCACACTTATGTCAAAATGACATGAATTACATTTATATAGCAAACTGCTATGATTTTCATGACTACCATGACCTAATTAGGTTTACATCTTCTTAGGAAAAACCTAAGATCTATAGTGTAAAAAATAAACCTAGATCTGACTATTACATAGGAATTATCATAATATTTAATGATTACATCTACAATAAATAATCTTCAATCTTGGTAAAACATTTTATAAATTTGTTGTAACCATTTACATAGATAAATGTTCCATAACTAATTACTATTCCATTTCCTGGATTTCTCGATAAACACAACCAATACTGCTTAGTGAATATACTAGTGCTCGATGTCTAGTGTGTTTGATGTTTACTGACGCTCGGTGCTTGGTATACATTGATGCTTAGTAAAAATGCTCTGGTGCTCGATTAAAAATATTTCCATTTAGCTCTCAGTACTACCTTATGAATACTCATTTTGAAGGCTTGTTTGTTTAACCGACTAGCATATTGAAGCTTGAAGTTCTTCCTTTTATTGACTGATCATCATAGATAACTGACTAATCCACTTTGATACTAATGACAACATCTAATGCTCAAATAGAGATAACAGTTTAAACCCATGAGATATTGTGATAGGTATATAAACAACCAAATCCTCATTTTGGTAATCCATTGATCAAACATTATCATCAAGTATTCATTACCAAGAATTCATAATCAAGCTATCAATTGTAAAGAAGAAAAGCAAGTTCAAAAGCCATCAAGAAATCAAGTATTCTTCATATACATTAAAGTTGTTTTCTCCATGGATCTAGGTTTTTTCCCTTATTGAAGGCCTAATAAAAGGAGTTTTCTATCAAGGAAATATATGCACATACCTTTTCCTTCAATTCTTCTTTCTTCTCTCTCTTAATCAAGTATTGTGGTGAATTACAACATGCATTACCTAAGGTTTTTTGTCTCATGATTTTATTTTGGGTTTTTGTGTTAAGTCAAATATATTGCATCAATATATTTGATCACATTGAAATAAGAATTTTAATTTCCAAGGTAAATATTACTTCATTTTCAGATCTAGTCCATGCTACATGATAGAACAATTTCATTTATTTTATTTCATTTCAAGCTTGATCCCAAATAGGGTTTTGGATAAGGCAAACCCCTTTATCTAACTTACTTCCTCATTTTTTATGTGTAGGAATAGAAAGAACATCTATCAAAACCTTTAAATAAATATCATGTTTTTTCAAAGCAATCTTGCAAGTTTTAACCTAAAACATAGTGTACAAGTCATTTGGAACATTTTATACCTGGGTACATATCGTTTGGAATGTTTTGTGACTAGCATTTACAACCAAAATTTTTATTGCAGGTCAATTTTATGGTTTAGTTATCATTTTAAGTTTTTTTTAATTCTCTTTTATTTTTTTAGACTGTATTTCTTGATTGATTACCTCTCTCTCTCTCTCTCTCTCTCTCTCTCTCTCTCTCTCTCTCATATCTTTAATTTCTCATGATCTCTACTTCTCTCTACCTCCTTAGTCCTCTTCATTTCTTTTTGAACTTGTATCTCATTTTATTCTCTCTCCTTTATGCCTCTTTACCTCTCCCCTCTCTAGGTCACTAAGTCACTCCTTCTGTACTACATACCCCTCTCCTTTCCCTTATCTTTGTCTCTTTTCTTCTCTATCCTCTTATCCCTCCTGCCCCTCTCTATCTTGTCACCTCTTCATCCCTTCTCTAGGGTTTAGGTAATAAGGTGTAGGATATAGGGTTTAAGGTATATGATTGAGAGTATGGGGATTAGGCTACAAGATTAATAGTATAGGTTTAAGGTGTATAGTGTTGAAGGCGCTAGACATATTGATACCTCTCTCTCTCTCTCTCTCTCTCTCTCTCTAGTTTATTTGTTACTCATTTCCTACCTTTCTGTGCATGTACCATTACCTGCCTCTTTGTATTCCCATCCATATGTCTCACCCCTATCTCTCCCTATATATAACTCTTACCTCTCCCTCCCAATATAGATATTTCACCCATTTCCCCTTACCCTTCTCCCTAAATATGAATTCTATTCTTCTCTTCTCTCTTTCATCACTGTTGTATCTCCTCCTTCCCTAGGTCATGCACTCAATCCATGATTATCTCTTCCTCAAACTATTCTTACTATTCTCTTTCTTTTTTACTTTGTCTCTTTGAGCTTCTATCTCCTCCCCTATTAAGGTCATAACATCTTCCTAGAATTTATATGGTATAAGGTTTAGTCTATAGGTTTAGAGAATAGGGTGGATAAGAGAGAGAAGTGAGTGGGATATTTCATTCATAGAGAGTTCTAAGGGGTAAGGGAGATAGATCTAGAGATGGGAAAGAAAGAGAGGTGAGAGACATAGGGTGTGTCTGTGTGTGTGAAGAGAGAGGGGGGAGAGTAAGGTGGGTAAGTAGAGAGGTAGAGAGGGAGGAAGGGAGAGACCTAGGGAGGGGGAAAAGAGAGAGGGAGTGAGGGAGATTTGATGACCTAGAAAATGGAGAGATAATAAGAGAGGGAGACATAATCATAGCCTAAATATCTCACCCTATGTATCCCAAAACTTGTACCCTCAATATTGTATCATAAACCTTATACCCTATTTACTATATCTTATACCTAGGTGGGGATAGATAGGTGTGGGATAGATAGAGGAGGATAGATAGAGGTGGATAATGAAACATGGATGGAGAGGTAGAAAGTGGAGTGGGAAGGAATGAGAAACCTAGAGAGAGTGTAGGGAGAGGGTGGGAGGGAAAGGTTATGACCTAGATAATTTAGAGAGAGAATAAGAAAGAGAGTAGGAGAAAGTGATATGGGGGTAAGGAGGGATGGGGACATAAAGAGGGAGAGAGGAAAAAAATATGAAGAGACCTAGAAAGGAGGAGGGAGGTGATGGGGGTGTGAGTGTTGTGAACTTAACCTATTGGGAGAATTCTAAGATAGTCAAACATGATTCCTAATCTAGAATACAAGATATAGTAAAAACTATTCACGAACACCACCTCTGATTGAGCCAAAATGGGAGCATTTGAGCCTAGTTTGATTTTCTCACTTGAGAGGGATGTGGATGTGCTCTCCAAGCATAATTAGTGTATCCCCAATGCAGAGCTAAGATAATATAGACCACATACAAGCCATGGAGACCCCAAAAGTGGCACAAAACCTAGTATTGGGAACTAGTTTTTCCCCTAGGGTTCCAAGGGATGCAATGGATGAAAATCAGATTCTAAGCTATGGATGAGATGCAAGATTAATTTTACTTTAAGCATGGATGTGATATGAATTTAAAATGAGATGAAATTCTCAAAAGAAACTATGATTAATCCCTTAAGATATGCTATGATGAGTTATGAAACTAAAAACATGAAAGAAAGCTAACAATCCTAACATGCTATGAGATCCTAGATATAATTGAACATGATAACAATGCTTGGAAATGAAAGAGTAATTGATTATTTTTCTCATAGAGGGAGGACTATTTATAAATTTTGAGGAAAGGCATGGGTTAGGAAGGATGGTTAGGGTTTAGGATCAAGGCTAAGGTTTAGGACCAAGGGTTAGGGTTTAGGGTCAAAGAGATAAGAATGGTCATTAATGGGTTGAGAGACCAAGGTTTCTCACACATGTGTTTGAAACACTTTGGAAGTGTGAAGGGAACAAGAGTGGAAGAAAGGGGATGGGTTCCCATTAAGAGGGTTGTAAGATCCATTAAGGAGGGTGTAAGGGGTCATTAATGAGGGTGTAAGACTCATTACTGAGGTTTGACTTTTTGGGGAAGGTGATGCCATTAAGACTAAGAGGGTTAGGAATCACCCCTTAAGTAGTGTTAAGAAGTGATTAGCATAAGGGGATAGGATTTGGGACTCTAGAGGATTTGTTAGGATTAAGCGATTTAAATAAATATTTAATTTATTTAAAAGGGGTTTGGTTGAGGTAATTTATTAAAATGATTTAATAATAGGAGGGGGGATATTTAAATTAGATTTAAATATTTTTGGAAAAAGTTCTTTAATTAAATAAATTTAATCAAAAGGCGAGGGGATAATGACAACAATAATTAATTAAATAAATAATTATGATGTTATTGGGACTTTTATTAATTAAAATAAATTTAATTAATAAGTTGGATTTTTAGGTGTCTACATTTTGCCCCTCTTTGATGTGACATCACAAGTGGCATTGTGTCAAAGACAAGAAAATAAGATGCCTCAGGCAAGATTAGATGGTAAGGGGTTGTGCCCCCTTGAGAAAATAATGCAAGGAATAAACTTTGGGGATTTTTCTTGAAAAGGACACAAGTGGGAAGGGAAGGGGAGGAAGAAGAGGAGAAAGGAGTTAAAATAGAAGTTTGACCATGAGAAAAGATACAGGAATGCAAAGATTCATGAATGTAGGATGAATGAATGCAGGATGAGTCTATATGCAACTAACGAGAGTTGGGGATTTCATTGTGTTAATGTGGAGAGCACAACCTAGTTTGATATAGAAACATTAGAGACCTTCAAAGGTCACTTAGGAACACAGGGCCTTGTCATGAGAATTGTAGAGGATTAACACAAAAAAGACATGCAAGGGTTACCCCAACATCACACATGGATGTAGGAGGAAGCATGGTGAAAATGATGGTGGAGAACCCACAAAAAAATGACATTTCCCAAGTGCACCATGTAACCCAAAATATCACATGTGGGACATGCAAGGGTCATGTCTAACTGACTCACATGTAGCAAGATGATTAAAAGAGACATGCCTCAGGGTTTCCTCATTCGCAGTGCACCATGATATAAAGGACCGTGGCAACTTTGAGGAGAGGAACAATGAGAAGCTTTTGAAAAGATAACCAAGATCCAAAGGAACAAATCCAAAATCAAAGTGATAAATCCAAAAGCTGTCCTTTTCTAAGGAGAGAGGTTGATTGTTTGATTGATGGGAGGATATTAGGTCGGACATGGGTAAGGATACATCTTGCAAGGACCCATGGGATGGGGAGAATGTTGTGTTGTTTTTGGAAAATGAAAAATCAAGGATAATCATGTGATCAAGGATAGTCAACAGAGGATTTTGTTGAAGTATAAGGCTGAGTGAGACAATTTAAATTGATCATAGTTTGTGTAGGAAAGACAAGGATATGTACAATGAGATGCAATGATATAGTACAAAGCACGGGGAGATATGTACAATAGATATTTGCAAAAGCTCAGGGATTGGGATAGGTCAATAGGTGACAAAGAGATATATACAAAGCTCAAGATGAAAGAGAGAGGATCTCATGATACAAGATATACATATGAAGCTCAGCATGGGGAATAGTAACTCATTATTGTGTGGCATGCACTGGAGGATAGAACACCTTGGGAAGATGGGCTGGTGGCGGGGATGTGGGGGGGATTGGGATGGTGTTGGGGATGTGGGATGGATTGGGATGGTGATGGGGATGGGGATGGGGAGGGATGGAAAGTTGATAGATAATGGCCTGGTCCACTATGTATGACACCTTTTTCCAGGTTTTCACCAACATACTTGTCCAAGGTGCTTGAATTTCCAAGTTTTCAACATTGGATGATTATTTCTCTTTACTTTTTTCTTTTTTTCATTTTTTCATTTTTTGTATTTTCCTTGATTTTTCAATTTTTATGGATTTTTCAGGATTATAAGAGATGGTTGAAGCATATAACCACTTTAGATGGATGATGTTGATAGGATAATTTAGAGGCTCTCCTTCTGGTTTTGATAATTAATAGACTCCTGAGCCAACAAAGTAGGTTCAAACTTGCCCTTCTTTTCTTTATTTTCTTGCACTTTTTGATTTTCTTTCAAGACCATGTCCCTTGCGTAGAACTCTCTTGGATGGACCTTTTTATTGTAGCTCCTTCTGAGATGATTCTAGTATACAACCAGGTGATCATATGCTTAATACCTCTTCTCATCTACCAGGTCCAGCTATGTGAGGCGTGCCACACAATAGTCTTCATCAATGGTATGGTTCTTCATGCACACACACAATGAAGGTAGCTCAACCTCAATTGGTAAGATGGCTTCGGCACCATATACAAGGGAGTATTATGTGGTGCCTATGGGAGTGTGGAAGTAGGTTTGATAGGCCCAGAGGGTGGGATTGGTTTAGAGGTGTCAGTCATGACCAGAATAATTAACAACCTTTTTGAGGATTTTGAGGATAGTTTTATTGGTTGCCTTAGCTTAGCCATTTCCTTGAGGGAGGTATGGGCTAGAGAAATGATGATGGATGTGGAATCTAGTACATAGATCATCCACATGCTAGTTTTCAAAGTTTGTGCCATGATTTGCAAAGATGGTGAAAGAGATACCAAAGCAACAAATGATATGGTAGAGGATGAACTTGGATATCTCAATGTATGTAGTTAGGATGAGCAGAATTTATTCAACCCACTTTGTGAAATATTTAGTGGAAGTTATGATATACTTGTGTCCACTTGAGGAAAGGGGAGTGATTAGACCAATGAGGTCAAAACCCCAACATGAAAAGGGCCATGGTGGCACAATAGGCTGCAAGTCTTGTGATGGAGCATGAATTAGATTGGCATGTTGTTGACATGGTAGAAGTTTCTTTATAAATTCATAGGCATCATGATCCATTGTTGGCTAGTAATACCTAACTCTAAGCAACTAATTTTCTAGTACCATGCCACTTTTTTGGGCACCACAAATTGCAACATGAACCTCTTGTAAAGAGAGGATAACCTCATTCAAATCTAAACACCTAGAGAGGATATTGTGATATCCTTGATGACATAGGTTGTTTCATACAAGAGTGTAGCAGGAAGCTCTGTGAATAAGGTTATGGTGTTGGGTGTTTGTAAGGTGGGGGGATATGATACCATTTTTAAGATAAGTGTGAATGTCATGGTACCACAGGGACTGAGGAATAACCAAGATGCACACTATTTTAGAATCAATGTTCTCATAAGAAAGTGTATGTAGCTACTCTAAGAATTCATATTGCATTGAATCTCGAGGGATATCTAGTAATGATCTGATGGTTTCCATTGCGTCAACAACTTTTTTTTGTAGCTTGGGTATATGTGTGAATTGTAGGTTCAGGAAGTGCTCTTTCAATCTGTTACTTGTAGGGTAGAATCTTGTCATCCTTAGTTTGGAATTCATCCAGGAATTTCTTGATGATAAGTTGTGAATCTCCTAACACTTGCAATTTTGTGATGTTCAATTGGATATTTTTTTTAAGGCCTAATATGAGTGCCTTGTATTCTACAATGTTATTGGTGTATGGGAATCCCAATTTGAATGATTTAGGGATATATTCACCTTGAGGAGTGACAAATAGGATTCCTATCCCTAATCCATGTGATGTATAGGAGCCATCAAAGTATATCTTCCATGTTGGTTGTTCTTTGATCATGCATAGATGTTCATCAAGGAATTCCATAATCAAGGGATATGCATCTACTAGGGGTGCTTCAGCTAGCTGATCAACAATGACTTTCCCCTTTATTGCTTTTCTATCTATGTATTGGATATCAAACTCACTTAGGAGTATAAACCATTTTTCCATTCAACTCATGAGTGTTGTCCTTGATACCAAGTATTTGAGTGGGTCCACCTTGGAGATAAGATTGATATCATGGCTAAGCATGTATTGCCAAATTTTATAGGTGGAAAAAACCACTGCAAGACATGCCTTTTCTATTAGTGAATAGTTGATCTCATAGCTGATAAGTGTACGACTGATATAGTAGATGGCTCTTTCTTTTCCATTATCATCAATATGTGCTAATAGTGCTCCCAATGCTATATTGGATGTTGAGATATATAATATGAGAGGGCATCATGGTACTGGTGGTACAAGAATGGGAGAGTTAGCCATGTATTATTTTAGCTTCTCAAAACTTATTTTATAGATTGGATCCCACTTAAAGCTTGTATCCTTGTAGAGTAGATGCGTGAAGGGTTGACACTTGTCTGCCAACTATGATATGAACCTCCAAACTGATAGAAGTTTACCTTATAAGCTTTTGAGTTGCTTGAGTGTTTAGGGTGGAGGAATATTTATTATGTGTTTGACCTTTTTTGGGTCAATCTCTATGCCTCGTCGAGAAACAATGAATCCAAATAGTTTCCCTGATGTGACACTGAAGACACACTTCTTTGGATTTAGATTTAAGCTATAGTGATGTAGGTGGTCAAACAAACTCTCAAGGATGCTGATGTGTTCCAACCGTGTCTTTGATTTGGCAAGGATATCATCCACATAGTCCTCAAGAATTTTGTGGATCATGGACCATGAAAGATTATTGTCATTTCCCTCATATATGTAGCTTGTGCATTCTTTAATCCAAATGGCATCATATTATTGAAGAAGGTTCTCCATGGTGTTGTGAATGTTGTCTTATGTTGGTCTTCTTCTTCTATTTTGATCTGATTGTACCTTGAGAAGCCATCCATGAGTGATAGCATTTCGTGACCAACTGTAAGATTAATGATCATGTCAATGTTTGGTAAGGGGAAATCATCCTTCAGGCATGCTTTATTCAGATCTCATAAATCTGTGCAGATTCTCATTTCTCTTGATGGCTTAGTGACCAAAACCATGTTGGATATCCATTATGAGTAGTCAATATCTCTAATGATTTTCTCTTGTAGTAGCTTCTCAAGTTCTTCTTTGACCAGTAGGGCTACCTTTGGATGCATCTTACAAATTTTTTTCTTGAATGGCTTTATGTTTGGATTTACCACACGATGATGAAAAAATATATTTGGATCAAGCCCAGGCATGTCAGCATATGACAATGAAAAATTTACAGTTGCTTCTTGGAGAATTGTTGTGAAAGCTACCTCTCGACCTTCAGTTAGGGATGTTGTAATATATGTGATCCTTGGGAATTCTTCAGTTCCCAAGTTGATTAGCTTGGTGTCTTGAGTGAGGATGGAAGACTTCTCTGATCTATAGTCTTGGATGGGAGGGAGAGGCAAGTCTTCATCTTCTAGCGCCTCAGAGAGGTTTTCACTAGAAGATACACCCATTATTTTTTCTTTTTTGGAGTCAGAATGTGTCCTAGAGGGGTTTTCACAAAAGGACTCATTCTTTTCTTTTTTATCTTTATTTTCGTGGCTAAATATTTCCTCTTCCTAAAGTATCCCTTATGGTCCAGCTTGTAGACATATGCTAAGTCTTGCCCCCAGTCTTCTTGTTGATCAGATGCTCCCATAAATTTTAGGAGTGCTTCTGTGCTTTGGAACTCATCGATGTGTGTTACACTTGGTTGGTCATAGTCTATGAGTTCAGGATGGATGAGGGGAAGCTTGATGAATGTTATGGAAAGTTGGTGAAGGAAAAAATTATCTAGGAGGGTTTCATCGTTGAAGATATCATTGTAAGATTTATTTTCTTCCTCTTCAGGAATGTATTCAATTTCTAAAAGTTTATCCTGGATGTTCAAGAGGGTGACACTAGGCAAATCAGTGCCCTCAGTTGTGGTATTGGGTCCTTGCATATGCAGGTGAGGGATATTAAAGTTAAGGCCTTGATTTTTTGGATTTTGTGGGGCTTCTAAGGGATCTTTGTTGCCACTTTATTTTGGTCCTCAACCACTACCTTGATAGCGCCATTGTTCTAAGGCCCATTTATGTGATCCTGGGTACTTGTCCTTAAAATATCCAAGGCACTCAATGTTAGGAGGTGGGGGATCTTTGTATAACCACCTGTTGATAGTATGGTCCATCTCTTGATTATTCAGGATTCCATGAGAGATCAATGTGGATGGCCCCAATTGCTTGATTTTGGGATCTTCTTGAAGGGGTTTTCTTTGGTGGCTCAGGAACCCTTGAGTATTTGGATCAAGTGGTAGGGCCCCTACTGCAAATGCATCATTTAGGGTGTAATCACCACAACCCCGGTTGTTGATCTTGATGGAAGAGAGGGTGGAGGCTAGGATTGTCTCTGGATCGTAGTGGGATCAGGATGAGCTAGCAACAAATGTGCCAATGTCAATTCCAAGATAGTGGGTGTAGTGATGGAATGAGGCTTCTAACACATGATGGTATGCAAAGGGCTAATGATATGCATGGATGGTGATTTTAGTGCCTTGATGTAGGAATTTTAGGTAGAGGTGATAGGTGGATAGGATGGATTTGATGGAATGAATCCATGGTCGGGCGAGGAGGATGTTGTGCAGAAGGTCCAGATCAACAACGTGGCAGACTATCTCTTGAATTGTTGGGCCTAGCTTGATCATATGATATGTTAGCCTCTGTATACCCCACTTGCTGGATGAACTTTAAGGTGAAAATTTTTAGGGATGAGCCTCTATATTTGACCATGACTATGATGCAGAGGAGAAGATTGTGGTCAAGCTCGACAAATGGTATTTCAGAAGGATTGAAGGAAAGGGACCATGATGTAGATAGGTTCCCCATGAGGTTATCGAATTGGATATTATTTATGTCTATGGGGACACATCCTTCTTGGAGAACTCTATTGAGGATCTCTTTATGGATGGGTGAAGTGCAGAGAAGGTCAAAGATGGAGATTTGGGAAGGTGTGTTCCCAAGGTGTCCCAGAAGGGCATATTGTGCATTGAATGTGGATATTGGATTAGTACCGAAGATAGATATTTGGGCTCTATGTGTGGTGACTGGATAGTGAATATCTACTCCTTTAGCATTGATGACATTCACAGTGGGTTTGACTTGGGATATGCATCCATAAAACTTGTCATAATTGATATGAGTAGTAGTATAGTCTTTTCTGTCAGCATGGCCTCCCTGTTTTCCTTTTCTTAGGTTCTAGGGTCATGGATTGGTATTGGTTTGGTTCTTCCTAGTGTTGTGTTAGGGGAACACATTCTAATAGAATTTTAAATTGGCATTAGGGGAAGGTTGGGCAGGTCTGTCCACTTGGATCTCCTTCCTGTCAATAAGATCTTGGATATAGTGCTTGAGTTTCATGCACTTGATAGTGGCGTGTCCTTTAACACAGTAGTAGTCACAATACTCATTCTCCTTATACCATGCTAGCTAGGGGGTTGTATCATCGAATGTATGACTTGGAGAGTAGGTAATTAGGTTGGCCTTAGCCACTTGATGGAAGACCACGTCTAGTGGTTCACTGAGAGGGGCGAAGGTGCATCTTTTATTATTCTAGACTCGAGGCTTGTTCTATGTTGGGGTAACTGATATGGCATTAGCCTGATTAGCTTGGTTTTGATAATATTGCATAGGCTATTGGTTTATTGGGGGTTGTTGTTGATATATAGGAGTAAGTGGTGCAAGGCCAACCACAACAATTTGGACATGTTTGGTGTATGTGGCTCTATCTAAGATAGCATTTTTGTTTTTATTCTAGTAACGAGGCCTGTCATTATTGGGTTTATCATGTGAGTTTTCTTTGTAATGCCTGATGGTACCTTCATCTATGAGACCTCTTTTTATGTCAATCCCTTTTCCTTTGATGTCCTGAGTGGTTTGTATGCAATTTATTCTCATTAAAATGGGATAACTTTGGATGTAGGTTATTGATGAAGATCTTGGTGAGGTGTTTCTCTAGCAGTTGATATGATAGCCTCGTGGTGAGGTTTTTCCATCTTTGTAAGTAATCATCCAGGCTCTCACCTCCCTTTTGTTTTGAATTGCATAGGTCTAGGAGGGATAGTTCATTTTCAACATTATGGGTGTATTGTGCTACAAACTTCTCAGAAAGTTTTGCAAATGTTGTGATCGACCCATAGGTATTTTATAGAACTACTCGATGGCAGTTCCTCCCTAGATCTTGGAGAAGAGGTTCTTGAGGAAATTGTCACTATAAGCCACCTCTTAGAAAGCCATGTAAAATTATTTGATGTGGGTGATTGGATCTTCTTTCCCCTGATACTTGTCAAATTTGGGTGTCTTGAAATGCTTGGGAAAGCGGATTGTTGTGATAGCTCCATCAAAAGGGTAGGGACATAACTCTTTGAGTTTGAAAGCCTTTCTTTTTGTTCCGGCTCTAAGCTCCTTGAAAGCGTTCTTCATTTTATCTCATTCTGCATTGATATGCGTTGGGGTGGGTACTCCCATGGGGAAGGGATATGATGGTGTTGGTGAATATGGATGGTTCTGCAGGGGATATTGCTAGATTGGATAGGGAGATTTCCCAGCTATACAAGTGGATTCAAATGGATTTTGGGGTGATGGTTTCTAGGAAAGATATTATTGTTGAGGTGCGGAGGTGTATTGTTGTATAGGATATGGTGTTGTTTGATGTTGCGGGGAGATGAAGGGATGTTGCTATTGTGCAAGGAAGTATTTTTCTTGTGGGGAAGGTTGATGAAATGGTGTGGATTTCTGGTGAGATGGGCCTTATGTTTGGCCGATGTAAGTGGGTTGCATTCCTACATTGCTGAGTGTTGGAATGATTTCTTGGAAGCTAGTGGTAGGGGGTGGTTGTGCGAGGTAGCTGACAAAATGAGAGGAACTTTGTTGTTGTGGTGGTGGTATGGCTTGATAAGAAGTGGGTGGCATGGATAGGTAGTTAGTATATGTGGGAAATTATGTAGATGGAGGAGACAATGGTGGTGGTTGTTGTGCTACATGAGAGAAAATTGCTTATGGGTTTGTGGGAATGGATATGTGTGATTGGGTTTGTATTCCCAGGGTGTTCATTTGTACTTGGTTGAGCCCCCAAGAAGAGAATGTTCTTGCTATGGGTTGTGATGTGGATGATGCGGAAGTGATGGTGGTATTTTGTGATGTAGATGATGGGTTTTGAGATCCCATGAATGGAATCCCTATTGTGAAAGAATCTTTTTGGGCTTGTGTGTTGGCGATAAAAGGTCAAAGAGGAAAGTGTGTAGAAGCTAGATAAGTGATGGGTGGAATGAATGTCTAGTTGAAGGCTTGTTGGGTAGTGGGAGGAGGAACTTGTATTTCCCCTTGGAAGGATGGTGCTGATGTGGAAGCTTGCTGAGTGGAGGAGGGAAATAGTCATGTTGCCCCCTGAAAGAATGGTGTTGATGTGGAGGTTTTCTAAGTAAATGAGGGAAAAAACTATGTTAGCTATAAGAAGAATGGTGTTGATGAGGAGGCTTGGCTCATGAAAGGAGGAGGCACTTCTTGTGTGATGGTTTGTGTGGGAGGTGGAGGTTGTGTTTGTGCAGAGCTCTATGCCTGAGTGGTAGCTAAAGATGTTGCAAATGGGGGTGGTATGCCCATGACATAAAAGGGGGTGGATTATGCCATTGTTTTCACTCTGGGCTTGGTTGAACTAGTTTGCAAGAGATGGGGGATAGGTGAGGCTACTTGGGATATTTGTAAGTTGAGGTTGTGGATTTATTTAACAATGGGAGAATAGGTGTCAACAGGGATGTGTATGTCTTTTGAGGGACTAAAGAGTTGGAGATGTGTCTGAATGGAAGTACCCTCCTGTGTGTAGTTTTCTAATATGGCAAGATGATTTTGGTTTATGATTACACTAACCATTTGTGCATGTCCAAGATGGCTCATGAAAAATTCCATGGAAAATGAAGTAGGTGTCTTGGTTGAATCTTCCCACACATTCTTGACTTATCAGGGTTGTGGATTGTGGGTCACCATTGCATTGTTAGGATCATTGGGATCAGATGAACTAGTGGCTAAGTTGTGATCCATATTATTTCTCTTCTTGGCTCATGTCTTGGTAGGCATGAAATGCAGACCTAAAGATGAAGATGCAGTGATGGATGAATGTGAGACACTTCTAATGAAACTTAAGGATGGTGGATAGGTCAAGCCTATGAAAACCTAAGGATGGTTGCAAGATTTTAGGATGAGCTTGGATGAGCTAAGGATGTTTGGATGCTGATTTGGATTGGGATGATGGAGATTTACTAAGTGTTGGGATAAGCTATTGTTTACTGATGTATGATCAAAGTGGATGGGATTGTCAACCTAGGATAAACTTGTGATCTTTGGAAGACATGATCCTTATCAGTGCATACCAATCTCTTGATCAAGATGATGAGGCTTACAAAGATAAGTACAAGATTTCTTAGACAATAATTAGTTGAAGGGTGGAGCTAAGATGATGATTTAAGAAAATCAAAGGATGTGACACTAGGCAACTAGTTTGAATAGTTGATTTGATTTTTTGGATTTTGGATTGGTCTGGTTTTGAGATTTGAAGGATGGTGGTTTTGACTAAATGATGCTATTCTAAGGGGGTGATCTAATATTCAAGGATGAAACTAAGGGGATGATCTATGATGCAAGGATGTAAGGGTGCCAAGATAACTTTGTGAGATTTTGAAAGAATGTGGATGCAATAGGCCAACTAGTCTTCACTTTCTAAGCTAGCAAAGCGATGATTAACCTAGAAGTGTGCTGCAAAATATTTGACTCTTGCATTGTAACCCATGTTGTCTAGTTTCTCTTGATACTTGCTTTCCTTCAGGATCACACTTAGGGAAGATCGATGATTTTTGAGTTCTCTTTCTGCAACTTTTTTCTCTTGATAGACAAGGGAATTTGGCAATTTGGCTTTCTTATGTTTGATTGAATCGGGCATATCTTTAAAATGATAAATAATTGGATTGGATCAAGTAATGTTTATGGGCAACGGATTTTGAGAGAACTCCGGTTCAAAGGTTTTTTGGATAGATTTGATCAAGTTTGGCTTTCAATTTTTTATTCTTCTCTAATGGAAAAGGACCCAAACTCAAAAGATTTTAATCATATTTCTTGAAAATAATCTAACAAGGGGCAAGGCAACCTTGTGGGATACAATCAATGGTGAAAAAGATTCTGATAATGCTCTTTTGGAATGTGTAAGTTCAACAAATGTTTGTCACTGATTGTGAAACTTTGAAGACATACACAAGCAATTTTTACCCTAAGGAATTTTGGCTTGACTTAAAAACCTTTTCTCATTGACTTAGGCACATATCCAAGAGCTAATCAGAATATGGCCACCATCAAGCATACAATGGCTCTATTCATGATGTTGTATTATCTGGTTCCAAGCACTCAAGGATGGCAGAATATGATGAGTGTCAAGTGGGGAGATTACTATTCTCCTTGCACAAATATTAGAAATCCTTTAGGGGTAGATCCAGAGGGCTTTGATAAATAGGTGTCTAGTTAGGTCTATGGTGTCCTCCCAATCAGTTTGTACGTGCGTGACTCACTTAAGAGCCTAGTCGACCATGCTGAAATAGTAGGGATATTCACCTACCTTAGGCTACCATCAACACGCATCACCTGACCTTGAGGGGATGAAGCGAGAGTTTTCTCAGCACTTTTTTTATATACCAATTGGGGAAATACCAATTTGAGGTCGTTCTCCAAAGAGGAAGCACTTTTCTCTTTAGACAGGCCTTGCTAGAGTCAAGTGATCAATACAACCTTTATTTTCACCCAAGTTCCACCAAGGCACGAGAAAAGGGTATGGATTTCACCTGAATCACTTAGTTTAATGGATTCACAAGAGTTTGAAAAAGCTCCTAAAAGCACACAATATAAAGTTCATTCCAAAATTGATTCTAAGTGTTTTCTATTCTATGAATCTCAAACACTCATGATTAGGATGCAAGGTTTATCTTTTCCTTTGAAACATAAAGCTTTTTAGGAACTTTTGGAAATTGCAAGTTTTTTATCCATTATCACTTAAGATTGAGTTTGGTTACTTTTAAGAGCCTGAAATGAAGTTTTTTTATTTTTATTTTTTTCAATTTACCTTATGCACTAAAGATTTCATATTTGTTTCTTTCTTAAAAACCCAAATGAAATGCTTGATTTTGATTTGTTCATTCCTTTTAGACATTCAAGACTAGTTTTGGATTCATTTTAAGCCCAAAGAAATTGAGATTCTTTGATTTTCTTTGTTTATTTCTCTTTTAGTCACTCAAGATTGGGTTTAGGGTTCTTTTTAGGAATAGAAGATTGAAGTGCTTCGAGATTTGCATTCAAGATTTCATGACCTTTTAGACATTCAAGCTTTAGATGTCATTCTTTTTAAGTCCTAAACCAAAACATGAAGATCAAGTTTTCCATTTTAGGTATTTTAGGATTGGTTTTGTTTTAAGTTTTAATGAAGATGTGTAGATTCTTTTAACTTAGGCATTTGACATTGAGTGTGGCTCATTTTAAGCCTAAATGAAGGTTTCCTTTATTCCCTAAACAACAAAATGGGTTAGTAGGCTTTAGGATCTTTTTGACTTGGACAAACGACTTTCTCTCCAAAGATGAGTAACAAAAATAAAGTTAGATCCTATAGATTTGAAGATTAGGGACAAGATAGAGCCCAAATGAACATAAAAATCTTGGTGGAAAATTAAAAATTAATTTTTATTTTTTATTTTTTAATGGGGCACAGACGACAATATGTGCAAATGATAATTTTTGAAAAACTTAAAAAATTTGTACCTGACAGATAGCGTGACTTTTGAGGAGCACAAATGATCAAGTATAGTCGCAAATGCCAAACCATGTAGACAAAAATCCCCAAGAAGAGACGCCAATATGCATAGATGAAAATTCTAGGGTGGAGACTCCAATGCATTACTGTTTTCCAAGAGGGGGACAATTTAATGAAATTTTATAAATTGGACAACAATTTGATGAAATTTTATGAATTTTTAATACAGGTGGTCCCACTGGGCGTGCCAAAATGTGAGTGTTGTGAACCTAACCTATCAGGAGCACACTAATATAGTCAAACATGAGTCCTAATCTAGAATACAAGAAATATAGTAAAAACCATTCACGAACACCACCTCCGATTGAGCCAAAACGGGAGCACCTGAGCCCCATTTGATTTTCTCACTTGAGAGGAATGTGGATGTGCTCTCCAAGAACAATGAGGGTATACCAAATGCAGAGATAAGATAATAAAAACTACATACAAGCCATGGAGACCCCAAAAGTGGCACAAAACCTAGTATTAGGAACTAGTTTTGCCCCTAGGGTTCGATCGGATGCAATGGATGAAAATGAGATTCTAAGCTATGGATGGGATGAAAGATTCATTTTACTTTAAGCATGGATGTGACATAAATTGAAAATGAGATGAAATGATCAAAAGAAACTATGATTAATCCCTTAAGCTATGCTATGATGAGTTATGAAACTGAAAACATGAAAGAAAGCTAACAATCCTAACATGCTATGAGATCCTAGATATATTTGAACATAATAACAATGCTTGGAAATGAAAGAGTAATTAATTCTTTTTCTCGTAGAGGGAGGACTATTTATATATTTTGAGGAAAGGCTTGGGTTAGGGAGGATGATTAGGGTTTAGGATGAAGAGTTAAGGTTTAGGACCAATGGTTAGGGTTTAGGGTCAAAGAGATAAGAATGGGCATTAATGGGTTGAGAGACCAAGGTTGCTCACACGTGTTAGAAACACTTGGGAAGTGTGAAGGGAACAAGAGTGGAAGAAAGGGGATGGGTTCCCATTAAGAGGGTTGTAAGAGCCATTAAGGAGGGTGAAAGGGGTCATTAATGAGGGTGTAAGACTCATTAATGAGGTTTAGCTTTTTTGGGGAAGGGGAAGCCATTAAGGCTAAGAGGGTTAGGAATCACCCCTTAAGCAGGGTTAGGAAGTTATTAGGGTAAGGGGATAGGATTTCGAAGAGTCTAGAAGATTTCTTAGGATTAAGGGATTTAAATAAATATTTAATTTATTTAAAAGGGGTTTGGTTGAGGTAATTTATTAAAATGATTTAATAAATAGGAGGGGGGATATTTAAATTAGAATCAAGTATTTTTGGCCAAGGTTCTTTAATTAAATAAATTTAATCAAAAGCAGAGAGGATAATGACAATAATTAATTAATTAATTAATTAATTCTGATGTCATTAGGACTTTTATTAATTAAAATAAATTTAATTAATAAGTTGGATTTTTAGGTGTCTACAAGGGGAAAATAGTAAAAAGAGAGATATTAGAGTAAAAAGAGATGGAGGGAAAGGTATACATAGAGGGAACTTGAGAGACCTCAAATTTGATAAAATAATAGCCAATCTTGGGATTCAGAAATGGTGCCAACTCAGTGGAAGTTGTTTTATCCAAATGTGCAAAAATAAAAATGGCTTGAAGTTGGATATTTAAAGGATTTGGATAGAAATTAGCAGAGGAGGCTTTGATACATGTAGTACAGGAAATAATGATATCTAATACCATGCAAGAGTTGATGATATAACCAGACAAGCCAATAATAATTTTCTAGAAAAACACTTGTCATACAAAAGAGATCAAGAAAAGATAATATGTTCAATACAACCTAAGAATTTTTTATTGATTTCATATAATGAATTAGGATAAAACATGTGATGAAGGGTGCTCCCATTACTCAACCAAACACACACAACACAACAAAGAAATAAAAAAATAAAATTGCAAGAACATAAATACTTTCTTTATATTATCTTAAATAAAATGACATTACACGATTTTGGAAATAACTTCCTACAACCACACGAGTCTTCTTATTACAATAATATGCAAGATAATGCTACAATATACACACATCTAATACCATGCAAGAGTTAATGATATAGCCACACAAGCCAATAATAATTTTATAGAAAAACACTTGTCATACAAAAGAGATCAAGAAAAGATAATATGTTCAATACAACCTAAGAATTTTTTATTGATTTCATATAATGAATTAGGATAAAACATGTGACGAAGGGTGATCCCATTACTCAACCAAGCACACACAACACAACAAAGAAATAAAAAAATATAATTACAAGAACATAAACACTTTCATTATATTATCTTAAATAAAATGACGTTATACCATTTTGGAAATAACTTCCTACAACCACACGAGTCTTCTTATTACAATAATCTGCAAGATAACACTACAATATACACATCTAAAAATAAATCATGAAACCCTCCTTCATCCCTGTATATGTAGCACATATAATCACCTTAGAATATTCTAGAAAGTGAACCTTTTCTATTTTGTCGCTAGTGGTTCATAAGTTCAATTTACTACCCAAGTAACTTTTCTCTTTCTTCTCTTGTGTAGAAACTTGAGTTTTTAAGGAAATTATTTTGGAAGCAATAAATTTTAACTTGAGCATCTAATTTACTTATATAATATATAGTTGGATTTATTTCACAAAGAGATCTAAAACAATACATAATCTAAAAATCTATGTGTTTGTATTTTGAACCTTTTTAGGGCCTCTAAGGTCTTCAATTTTGAGTTTTAAGCTTCATTAGACAAACTACATAGGATAAAAGCATTGATATCTTTCAAACTACTCAAGATATTAAGGCGAATCTTCACCAATCATCTTTTTTTTCAATTTCACTCCTTGGGACTACTTTTCATATCCATACTACCCCAAATGGGTTGGAGTTTTAAAAATATTATATAACTATTTTTAGCTTCTATAAATCTTATATACTGCAACTATCATAATAAGCTCCCAAAAGTTAAGGAGAAAACCACAAAACAAAAGGAAAAGATAATATTGATTTCTGGTTGAGGCAAGATTTATCCTACACCATGAATGCTCTTGCATCAAAATGAGGTGAAAATTACCATGCATAGATGAATTTATTTTATAGAAATCAATATTCCTATAATTATGCATTTAAACCTAACTCAAACTAAAAAATAAACTTACAAGTAGAGGTGCACAATGTGAAAATTGAAGCCCAACTCGATTGAACTGAACTAGATTAGGCTTAGCAACTTTGTGAACTTAAGCTAGACATGCATGTGCAAACATGTGCTCAAATAGCATATGAATATGCAAGAGTATATTCTTAAGAATGTGCGTAACTAATTTATTCCACATATTCAAATGTTACTTGTTCATCAAATTTTGAAAAATAAATAACTTTTTAGAAACTAGATTCCATTCTACACACTTTGAATTTTTTTAACTTTCGATTACTTTTCTAAAAATATTGGGGGGGCATGCTCAAATTTTTGTTTTTCAAGATGTGTCCACTTTAAAAATTAGTTTTATATATATATATATATATATATATATATATATATATATATATATATATCAGTAAAATGTTATCCAAAAAGTTTGGGATAAACTTGATAGTGTTAGCTAATTTCTCATTGGAGAAATTTTAAAAATTTAAAAAAAAATGTTGACATTTTAGGGGGGACATACTAGACACTATATTATGTTTCTTTGAAAAAAATAGAACCAGTTTGTGTGGTGCCCCTTTTTTAAACCCTTGATCTCCGCCATTTTATTAAAAAAACTAGTAGTTTAGAAAGTAGATTTTGAGCACTACAACTCTTGTTCTTTTTGCATCTTTAAATTTTATTTATACCTGTGTGTGTGTGTGTGTGTGTGTGTAGATAGATATATTACTCTCTATCTCTCTCATCCTATCTCCCAATATATATTGATAGTCACCTCTTCCTCTACCTCTCTATATATCTCTATCTATTTTTACACCTCTTTATCTCTCATTTTATCTTCATCTATGCCTATATATTTTTCTCCCCCCTCTATACATAGACATGTCTCCCTCTAGCTATCCATCCATCTCTTTCCATCTCTCTTACCCCTCCCCTCTCTCGTCCCCTCCATCTCTTCATATTTATTCACCTTTTCCATATTTTCCTTTCTCTTTATCTATTCACCTCCTCTCAATAGCCTTCCCCTTCTCCATCTCTTTATCATGGATACATAGTCTCCCCCCCCCCCCCTCTCTGAACTTGTCTTCCTATTCTAAACATAACATGATTTTGTTGGAAATGAAGGCTTATAATCTTCCTAGTTCATAGGTTTTTCTTACATATGTCATGTTTGGATCCTTAGAAGTGGATGAATAGTCAAGATTTAAAACTATCACTTCTTTATTTAGACATTTGTTGCACAAACATCATTTTATAAATGGCTTCCTAGTTGACCTCGTACTATACAAATGTGTGCAAAAAGAGAACCAAAGTTTTTCCTTATTGACCTTGTATATCTCTTCGACATACCCATTACACACCAAAGTGAGATTGCTAGTAATAATAATTTATAAATGAAGTACACTTTCTTACTCATACATTAATATATATTAAAAATAATTAAATATTGGATATCAACATTCTTTCCCATGATGGTCTTTGAGGTATAGCACTCTGCATTATGATTATACATTTTCTATTCTCTAGATTGACTCATATTATACTTAATCGTCAAATCTATTTCCTTAACAAGTACTTTTTTTTTGCTAAGGACTAATTAAAATGTACACCATTTAAAACTATTAATGTGACCATTTCATTTCCCTACCAAATTGTAAGGCTATAGTACAACCTTAGCTCTTAAATACAATTGAAGAGATAAAAATAAATATTTTATTCTTAGATATGCTCAAGTCTCTAAAAAGGACACTTTCACATATGACAAAATTCATCTTGACCCTCCAAAACAATTTGTTAGTTCATAGTATATAATGATAAAATACATAATTAAAAATCTTGCAACTTAAAATCCAAAAATAATTATAATTGGTAATGAAAATATATTGAATACTAAGATATGGAAAAGAGGAAGGGAAATTGTGGAAACTTAAATGACTATGGGAAGCATAGTAGTAGTCTCTGTATGCAAGTAAATAGCTTATAGTTGCTGTTTTGGTTTCTAGGTAGTAATGACACATAGTATGGGACTCGTTATGCATGTAAGAGTCAAGAAGTGATCATTTCAAAGTGTCACTCGATACCTACTTAAAGATGTCTCAATAAACATGCACTACAACCATCGGAAAACTTGTCAATATTTATGCACAAATACGCTATGTGTACCAATAAAGTTGTAGGACACCTCTAATTAAAGTCTACAAATTCTAACTACTAAGACTACAAGTGAGCTATTCATATACATATAGAATTTATTAATGACCTTTAAGCTATCATTATTTTTATGTCTTTAAACTTAGTACTTTAAATGCTGGGTGGGCAATGAATGAACAATCATTGTAATATGATAAGCTACTAGCCAATTCCCCTAAAAAAATGAAACTTTCATGTAGCCTATATTTTCCTGAAATGGGTGATTTAATATGCGGTTTAAACATCCTTTTATGGGTGAAGGAAGATAGATCTTGTCAAATGTTTATGTTGCTATGGTCTTGGTAGACATGCATGCCAATTTGTGGATGCATTCCTTTGATTGAGACATTAATCTAATCTAGATTCTTGAATTCTAAATTTTGAAATAAGTAATTTAAGTAGTTTAAAGAGAAAGAAAGAAATTTAAAAAAATGATTAACCCACATGTTGCAACTATCATACAATTTAATGATCTAAAGAAATGCTGCCATGTCATTTCCGCACCAAATAGTAGAGCTTTAATACATTCTTAGTTCTTAAATACAATTCAACCGTTAAAAAAATAAGCATTCTCAGGGCTCTGAATAGGACACTGACATGACCAAAATCATTTCAACCATAAAATATGCCCAACAACTGGAGAGAACTACATTTTATCTGCCCAACAACTTGTGTCCACTAAATTTATCTTAGACTTAGTTATTTAGAGGATAAGAGTCCAATCCTTCCAAGTACGAAAATTTGGATGAGATTTTTTAATGTTTTTAAATTTAGAAGATAAAATCCTGGATTGAACTCGGGGAAACTGCAAAAATCCACTTTGAAATGTCGGTGATTGTAAAATAGGTTTGACGTGGCCATTCGCGGCTTCAATTCATTGAGAAATCTTTAAAGATTTTTTCTTAAATTTGTAGTTAAGTAGCAAATTCATACACGAAATGAAATTTAAATCAGATGATGTAGTTAAGTGGCAAATTCATACACGAAAATGTTTCATTCTCTCCTGTTTGATCGTCGTCCACTTCCACTCAAACAGTTTCGCTTCAGATGCTATTTCTTGACTCAATGAAGGGAAATTGTAAGAATGGTCGAATTTCTTGACTCATGAAAAGTTTTAAATATTTTCTCCGTTTTAGGTTGGAGTCATTTTCTCAAATGAGAAACGTCCGCATCTACTGCCTCAGCAACTATAGAGTTGGTTTGACCCGTTAAACCCTGCCGGGTTGGTCAGCTATAAAATTCCATTTGTGTTTCATAGGAAAACTTATCATTGAAGGCAACCGACCAGGCCTGGAATTTGATGGTTGTATTGGCCGTTTTTGCATTTTTGGATCGTATATGCGAGGCTAAAAAATTATTAGACTGTATGAATTGACGGGCTAAATATTTATAAAATCATAAATATGACACTTAACTTTATTAATAAACCGTCAAAATTTGTTATAGGCAATTTCGTATTTTATATGTACGATATATGTGTATGATAAATTATGTTATTTTATAATATATGTGTTTCTATTCTAATTATTATATATTCATAGTAATTTGGAATGTTTTTAAAATAGAATATATGATTTAAAAACTTGTTTTATGTTTTTATGTTATTTATTATATATTTATATTAATTTAGAATTCTTTTAAAATAAAATATATGAATTTAGAAACTTGTTTAATCTTTTGAGATTTTTGCACTTATTCTATTTGTATAATATTATTGATTTAAAATCTTTCCCAAATAAAACACAGATTTATTTTCTAATTTTACGTTTTGTATATCTATATTTATTATGTTTAATATATGTATTACTAATTATTTAAATTCAAAATAATTTATTAAATTATTTCTATATTAAAAAATTTGACAATCAATATTTTTCTTAAAACGTAAAATGAAAGGCATTAAAATGATCAAACTGTCATTAAAAAAACATATGACAGGTAGGGGTGACCATCAAATTCTAGGCCTGCAACTGACCAATGTACATGAAACCATGTTGGAATTTGACGGTCATCCCTACCTGTCATTTAATTTATTTTTTATTAGGATTTAGTCATTTTAATGTCTTTCATTTTACCTTTTAAAGAAAATTATTGATTGTCAAGTTTTATTTATTATGAATTATTAACTAAATTATTTTAAATTTAATATTTTATCTAATTAGTAATACATATATTAAACATTATAATTATAGATATAAAGAATGTAAAAAAATAGAAAATAAGTATAGATTGGTATCATATGTAAAATCAACTTAGTAAGTTTCTTAATTCTTATGTTTTATTTGAAAAAAATTATAAATCAATAATAATAAACAATAACTTAAATTTTTTTAATTGTGATAAAAAGAATATAAAATTAGTACTATATGTAAAAATCTCAAATTAACTAAGCAAGTTTATAAGTACATATGCTTTCTTTTAAAAGAATTCTAAGTTAATATAAATAAATAATAAATAAAATAAAAGTGTATATATTGCATACTAATCTTGTAAATTAGTAAAACAAGTTTCTAAAACTCATATATTCTCTTTTACAAAGTTTCTAAATTAATATGAATATATATAATAATCAAAATAGAAACATATATTATAAAACAATATATAGTTCTATTATAAAATAAAATATATATTTCCTTAAAAAAAATTATGGTTTATTAATAAATTTAAGTGTCATATTTATGGTTTTACAAAAAATTAGTTTGTCAATTCATGTGGTCCAACAAATTTGCACCTTGTCATATATGGTTCAAAACGTGAAAAATAGCCAATACGGCCATCAAATTCCAAGCCTACATGAAACCATGACGCTCACAAGATTTCATTGGCAAAGGTCAATTAAGTCTAGTTGTATTTTGTCAGTAATTTAGTAAGCTTTCACATTGTATACTTTTGGTACATTTTGATCAATTTTAGGCCTAATGATAGGGTGG
>BSBK01015144.1:0-22864 GCA_027943335.1 Chamaecyparis obtusa
TCTATATATATACATATGTATGTATATATATATATAGATATATATGTATATATATACATATGTATGTATATATATACATATATATATGCATATGTATATATACATATATATATATATATATCTGTGTGTGTGTGTGTGTGTAGATGACACACATATATTTAATACATGCATACATACATATGTGTGTATGCATGTATACACACACATATATGTATATGTGATGTAGTCAAGACTAGAGAATCCCCATAGGAGATGTCCAATCATGTAGCAAGAGCCAACACAATGAAAAACACAAAGTAACATAGCAAGATGCAACCAATAATAAACTATGTTATTCTTAGAAAAACATCCAATTACATACAATATGTCGGGCTATAAGGCCTTCTCAGTTTCAGCCTCTACAAGGAAAACAGGACTCAGATCTACATCTTGATCTATCTCGAGCTACTCTTCCCCAACTTCCACTCTCTAAACTAGAACCACAACCTAGCTTAAATACAAGATTGAAAGCCACAAGTCAGCTTGTTCTATCACAATCCCCAAGAACAAGAAAATAGTTTACACAAGGATAGGTCAGGACCCAAATCCCTAAGAAAAACTCCTAATGAACATAACATAATATTTTTTTGCACAAGGAAGTCAACCACTCATAGAACACCTTGAAATCCACACCGCACACTTCCATCCCTCAGAATCTTCCACCGCCATCCAAATCTTACCAATTTGACCATTAGAACAAGCACACAAAATAGGACTGGACCCAAAATGTGAAACACCAATCACATAGGGAACATAGGACACGTGATCCCACATATAGGTCCACACAAGTTCCAACAATCATGATCCACGATCGCACATGATAGAACACAAAAATCACCAACCACACGGTAATCTCCATTGTAATCAATCAACCGGTGAACACCATTGAACCGATGAACTGAGGAACATAATTGGTCAACCAAGATCAAGAAAGATCTCATGAACCATGCCACCTAAAGAGGTGCGATCACAAATATAGCATCCTTAAACACAAAGGACCAAACCCTTTTCACTGCTCCATTCCAAGATCCACCAAACTCAACCACATTTAGGATCTCAAGAATCTGCCCAAAACAACAATTAAGAACTTCACCAAACCACAAAGAAATCCTTCCAACTGCTAAGGAACCAAGATTCCCATGCATCAAACACCTGGGGCTAATAGAAAAGTGTGTCCCACATTTTTTTCCTTCAAGGAAAAACCAACACCATCTCAACTTGACCCTTTGTTTCCCAATCCTCAAATGCAAGAAGATCAACCAGTACACAAGCAACCTCTGCTCTACAACCAACTAGTCATCACACCATACAAACCGGTTAGCATTCACACCCTCACATCCACCAGGTGATCTCTGCAACATATCACCATCCAACTAGACCAAGTTACTCTGCAACTTTCCAGTGACACCATGCAAAATATCACAACAAAGAGTCTCAACAATAGTAACACCCATACTGTAAATAACATCAAACTCAACCACCTTAACAAGGTTATCAGATCTAGCCAATGGAATCTCGATTCCAACTTTAGCAACATCAACTTCCTCAACATCTCCAACAATCTGATTTCCACAAACAAGATGCTCTATAAGTTTCACATTAGGTCCAACCATCTAATCATGAAAACCAACTACCTCAACCTCAGAAAAGTCAGAGTCAATAACCGCAAAAATAATAACCCTAACTTGTCCTCTCCTCTTCAAAGCAAGCCTCCTAACCAACCAAATAACCCTCTTCAGAATTAGAAGATGCCAACTAAAATTCAACTATCTAAGCTCCTTAAGCTTATCGTAAATCTCCTCCATCTTCTTCTCAAGTCGGCTAAAGAACTCATCCTCAACCAATTGGTTAACATCTTTCATCATCTTCTTCCCTTCTCTCCCAAGGTGGAACTTCCCCTAATTGATGGTTTGTTTACAAGATTCATGTTGTCTCACACTCGGTAATCTACTAAACATCTTTGCAAACTACTTCGATTCAGCAATTAGTTCACCAACAAAGGGATTTTTTAATGGTTTCACCTCCTTCCTAGGATCGCAAGTAGGAACAACTCTCCACCGATCCATCCCTGCACCAATACTCTGCAGTCATAGGTCAGATCCACACTCTTCCATCCCACATCAAACAAGTCATATAATCACAAGCTCGGGAACAATAATCTATCACTTTAAGATTGACAATCACTCCTACCATCACAAAGACTTAACCTTCAACAACAATAATAAATCCTTACAAACCACCTTGCACAAGTTATTTGATGATGCAGGTCAAATCCTCAGTTATGCCAACCCACAAAAGATAAATTTTTAACTTCGCAAGCAAAGGACACCAGATTCACATCACCACAAGATAAAACTTCGCTCTAATACCACTTGATACAGTCAAGACCAAAGAATTCACACATGAGATGTCCAATCATGTAGCAAGATCCAACACAGTAGAAAACACAAAGTAACACAACAAGATGCAACCAATAATAACTATGTTATTTTTAGGAAAACATCCAATTATATGCAACATGTCAGGTTGTAAGTCCTTCTCGCTTTTGGCCTCTACAAGGAAAAAAAACTCAAATCTACATCTTGATTTGTCTTAGCTACTCTGCCCCAACTTCCACTCTCTAAACTAGAACCACAACTTATCTTAAATACAAGATCACAAGCCACAAGTCATCTTATTCGATCACAATCCCCAAGAACAAGAAAACGGTTTACACAAGGATAGGTCTGGACCCAAATCCCAAAGAACAACCCCCAATAAACATAATGTAATGTGTGCTTACACAAGGAATTTGGCCACACATAGAACACCTTGAAATCCACACCACACACTTTCATTCCTCGGAATCTTCCACCACAATCTAGATCTTGCCAATCTAACTATTAGAACTGGCACACCAAGTAGGAACAGACCCAAAATTATGTGAAACACCAATCACATAGGGAATATAAGGATGTGTGATCCCACATATAGGTCCACACAAGTTACAATAACTATGATCCATGACCACACACCTTTGAACACAATGATCACCAACTACATGGTAATCTCCATCGCAATCAACCGGTGAACACCACTGAACCGGTGAACTGAAGAACACAACTGGTCAACCAAGATCAAGAGATATATCATGAACCACACCACCTGAAGACGTGTGATAAAAAACATAGCATCCTTAAACACAAAGGACCAAAGCCTTTTCATCGCTCTAGTCCAAGATCCATCAAACTCCAACACATTCAAAATATCAGGAATCTACCCAAAACAACAACCAAGAACTTCACCAAACCACAAGGAAATCCCTCCAACCGCCAAGGAACCAAGATGCTCATGCATCAATATGTGCACGCACACACACACACACACACATATACATACATGAATAGGCACGTAAATATAAATACATATATATACCATGTTGTCTTTGTTGACAAGGGGAGTTTGTTTTTGTTACAGAGTTGATGTTGTTGTTGTTGTAGCATTATGTATGGTTATCTTAGATGGAAATTTTTTTAATGTTGTAGAGCTATTGATGTGTTAGTATGATTGTCATTGATGGCAACATATTGCTTTGGTGGTTGGTATTGGGCTCATTATTCCTATTATGTTGATGTGGCTTTATGGTTCTATTGGTCCAAACGTTGGTAATCTAGAAGGATGGTACTCTAGAAAATGTGTACTAGTGGTGCATTTTGTTATGTTCATATTTGGCAGTGGTATGAAATTCTTTGTTGTTCTAGATATGGTTTGTGGCAGTATGGTTTTATTATTTTTATATTTTGGGTCATGTTGATGGGGCCCAGAGGCAAAATTGCTAATGTGTTATTTTATCAAGCTCTGGTTATTGTAGAATTTGGATAACATTTTATTTGATTGAGCTAGTGTGTGTGGTGTGGTCCACTTTTCATTCCTCCCCATGTGGGAGTGTTTAGTCAGTACTATTTCAAAATTATGTTGGTTGACTTGGTAATATCAATTCGATATAAGTAAGAGGTTGTTTGTGATGGATTTGTGTGGAAGTTTATTTGAGAAGAAGAGTTGTTAGATATAGTGCAAAGGTTTGGTGAAAGTGTTCTGAGCATAGTGTGTGTGTTACTGTTAAACACTACGGGTAGAGAGAAAAAGGCTTCTTTTGGTAGTTGTACTATATATAGTTGTGGATTTCCTTTATCTCTCTTCTTTCTCTGGGCAGTGAGCCTACCCATAGAGAGTATTCTAGCAGTGAGTCACCCTTTGTAAAAATCACCTTAACACGTGTCACCTTAATAAGTGTTTTTATTCATGAGAATTAGCTTCTTTGTAGTTTTTCCCATATCGGGTTTTCCACGTAAAAATATGGTGTATGATTCTTGTGTGTCTTCTTGGACATGTTAACATCTAATTTGGTTAAGTGACTAAATTATTAATTAGCTGAT
The DNA here is from genome assembly GCA_027943335.1 of Chamaecyparis obtusa. Lineage (NCBI taxonomy): Eukaryota > Viridiplantae > Streptophyta > Pinopsida > Cupressales > Cupressaceae > Chamaecyparis > Chamaecyparis obtusa. The sequence goes on from BSBK01015144.1 coordinate 4,455, forward strand.
TCCAGATCTATAAAAAATGATATAAATTTAATTAACAACTCATTCATGTTAGATTTAGATGTTATTGGCATTGTTGTCATTGATATAAAAAACTTCATACTGACATCTTGGCGGTATCAGTTGGTTGTTGTCAGTTTCAGTTGTGTTTATTAGTTATACGTAGAACATGGTTAGTATGCATAGCTTTGGAGCTCTATGGAAGATGTACTTAGATCTTGTAATGCCCTGCAAGGGAACCCAAGAGAAATTATCCTAAAACATGTTACTAAGTTTATAGAATATTTTTTTCTTAAGAGTTTACAAATAATATTGAATAACAAAGCGCAATTAATAACATAAAGTCAATACATACTCATATACAAAATCTCAATTACAGATTAAAAATCTCAAGGGTTCCTTGACGTAGAATTACCCTGAATGTGTGGTGAAGAAGTGATATATAAATAGTAAGTACTCTAAAGTGGCTCTATTATTGAAATGAATTGTGATATTGATAGAGAATCTCATGAGCACTGGAGGTCATGGAAATTGGCTTTACTTGCCATTGGAATTAACTGATATTGCCTCCTTTTTTACTCTAAATGTGTGGTGAATTTGTGGTATATAATTACTCTAAAGTGGCTTTAGTAATGAAATGAATTGTGATGTTGATGGAACATCTAAGCACCGAAGGATATGGATTGCTCACAGGATCTATCTAGGCATGATTTCAAGAATATGAAATCTTTCATGAGTGTGAAATAAGCAATAAAATCTTATAATTAGTTTATATTGACTAAAAAATTAATGGTATAAATTTACTTTCATACTATTGCTTATTGTCTTATTTGATAAAAGACACTACTTTTTATTTAAACAATTATAGAATGAATGAATACAAATAATTGTGGGTAGCATAAACAGTATGATGTAAGCAATGTAATCATTTTGATTATAAAAAAGCTAATAGTGCAAACATGTTTTCAGTTATTATTTATTATTCTGTTTACTAAATGACATTGTTTTTATTTAAATGATTTTGTCTAATAAATACAACTTTTTTTAATCATATTTGAGAACTTTACCTCTTTAATCATATTTTTATTTAAATGATTTCGTCTGATAAATGAATACCTCTTGAAGTGAGGCAATTTCTGCACTTTGGAGATACCAAAGATAGATTATAAAAAATCAGATATAATGTGTTCTAAATGGAAATTTTATTGAACCTTGTGGCTATATCAGAAACCAAATGATGGAGTTCATCAGGCAGAGAGAAGAATGGACTGTGATCACAATCTAAGCTGTGCACTTCTTTTGGAGGATTGCCCTCTATAAGTGCTTCCTGAGTTTCAGGTTTAACAACGTTATCCTTCTCTGCTTTGATGTAAACTCTGGGCACTGTACCATACTTTTCATCACTTGTCCGGAGACCATTGTTTACAATAATATTATGTGGGGCTGGGCGTAGACACAATGAAGCCAATGTTGCATCCTGTAACATTAACCCAAAAAAGTAAAATAAAATAAAATCATTAATGAAAAAGTCTTCAAATTTTTTGAAACATATTTATAAATTTTTTTATATCATTTATAAATTCATTTTGCTATTCCATACAAGAATATATACAATCTGTATTGAAACACTAAATAAGTTAAATTTTATAAAAGATTTAATATCATCTATGAATTCATTTTATTATTCTACATAAGAAGTCAATCTTTTTAGAAAATTTTATATCATCTACGATGTCATTTTGCAATTAGATACAAGAAATCATTTGTCTATGAAAGATTTTATATCATCTACGAATTCATTTACCATTAGATATAAGAATTAATTTTGTGAAATTTTTTTATATCATCTACAATTTCATTTTACTATTTGATACAAGAAATTATTTATTTGTGAAAGATTTTATATCATCTACAAATTCATTTTACTATTCAATATAAGAAAATCATCATCTACAATTTCAATTTCTTTTCCGATTTGATAGCAGAAATCATTGTTATAAAAGATTTTATATCATCTACGAATTCATTTACTAATCAATACAAGAGTACCAATCTATATTGAAACATTAAAGGAGCTTGTTCTTACAGCTGAGGGGCTTGTTCCATAGAAGAGATACTTTTGTAATGTAGTGGGAATGGCTAGCGAGGTAGGGGGCTGTTCTGGGCCATCTCCAAACTTGTGTATAAGCTGCTTGTTAATTTCTTCATCCTGTTGGAGCTGCATAGCAACACTGGACTCTTTGAAAAAGACTGTAACATTGATGAATATCTTTCAGAACAGAGCAATTAAACACAGACCAAGATCTTACAAGTTTGAACTCCTCTTGAAGACGATCTCCACCACGAATCATGGCAGCAGTCACATACACTGCCACTGCTATCTTTTCTGGGAAAACTTCTGATGCATATGCCAAACTTACGCCCCCAAAACTGTGCCCCACAAGCACTATCTATGACAGATAATTACTAAACACTGTCAGAGCTTAAGTTATAATGGTATTGTGATTAGCTGTTTTCGAATTCAATTTCAATTAGATATCATGAGAAATATTGATGAAAAAATTTAAGCACGGTTAAATCTAGAAATAGCTACTTACATCGTTTTTATAGATTGTGGAAAGCTGTTATCATTATAATGGTGTTTTTATAAGAATTTCATTTTATAGATCTGAAAAAGATATAGAACTGGTATTATATATTATCATGTTGATATTTTATTAAAGAATGATGGTGAAACAAATTGAACTACCAAGACAATCTTACAAAATAAGAATATCACACATGGAATAAGCTTAAACAATACAATTGAAATTTTGATTTATTTAGATGATTCATCTGAAACCATATTGTTAGATAGACCTACTTCATATATCATATCATATTGATATACAAATTATTTTAAAAATATGTGAATAAAAGTTATTATGGATGAAGGACAACTCATAAAAATTATGGAAGTTATAATAGGTGAAGGACAACTCATGCAAATGGAAGTTATAATGGTGCATATAAAGATTTTGCCTCATAGATCTTTCCATTGAAAAAAAGAGGAAATTAGGCTATACATTATCAAATCAATATATTATTAAAAAAAAATCAGCATAATGTAGTACATTATCAAGACAACCTTATAAAAACAAATTATCATACATGAAATAAGCTTAAACAGCACATTCTAAATCTAAACTTTGGCCTGTTTAGATGGCTCATTTGAAACCATTCTAACAGGCAGACCCTGCTGGAGAAATGCTGCTCTAAAGTTTTTACCTAAAAAATCCCTCCATGAAATAAAATAGTGCTATACATTTACAAATTATTAATAAAAGATGGGAAACAAGGTGGACCACCTGAGCAAAATCAGATAAAACACCTGAGCAAGCTTAAACAGCAGATTTAAAGCTTTGAGTTGTTTAAATGACTCTTTTGAAATCATACTTTTTCTCTAATAAAACCCACCTATTAGCATACTTCAAAATGAATCATCTGAACAAATTAAAACTTAAATTATATTATTTAAACACCAATTCAAATAAACTTAGAATGGAACATAACATCCTACTTCTTCAAACATCAAACAGCCCCAAAACAAGCCACAGGATATTCAAGAACAGAGATAAAAGAACTAAGCAAAAGCACCAATATGGTGGCCCTCTGAGTCAAAATACCTTTCCAGATGAAGGGATCTGGGAAAGAAAATCCATGAGAGGTTGGTTGTACTCCTCAAAGGACTGAATTGGGTCTGCAAGAGAAGGATCTGTGCCTGCACTTTTGAGATTAATGGCAGTGACTGTGTGGCCATCTTGCTGCAGAAGATGGACCAATTTGTACCAACACCAAGCTCCATGACAAATTCCGTGCACCAGTACAAAATGGGATTTGGGCTTACTTGCCATTGGAATTAACTGATGTTTCCTGCTCTTCTTAATCTGAATGTCTGGTGAATTTGTGATATATAAATACTAGGACATGAATTGTGATATTCATTGATGAAGTACCTGAGCATTGAAATGCTCCGTGTCCCTGCCTAAGCATTGTTCTTGCCGAGCATTGCTCACCCATAGTGTTAACATCTGGCTTATCTTATGTTTTCCTTTTAGGTTCTATCTAGGTGTTATATTTCTATTTTCTAATTTGGCATATAGATTTTTTTAAATACAGATGCATGGCTTAAATTTGAACCTCAGACTCGAACCCAATACTTTGGGGAGCATACTCAAGACTTAAATCTCCTTCCCTGATTGTGAAGGCTAGAGGCAAAGCCCCATTTTTTTCTTTTTTTCCGATATATTTTTATATATTTAACTTGTTAAAAATATGGAAATTTGAAATAATCAGATTAGATAGATATTAATATCTTTCTTCTTAAAGACAGAATGTGTAAATTACAACGTGATTAGTGACTACATGTATTTGGAATTCTTATTGGTCAAAATAGTGTGTCAAATTACATTTTTAGGGATTTGAATTGTAGCACAGTGTAATCAAGAAACATGTTATCATCTTCACTAAGTGTAAGGATTTTATTATTGTGATTGAGTTTATCTTGGTTAATCAAATGAATGTCCATATATATAAGCCAAAAATAAATTCAGATTGGTGAGTTATAATTGGCTGTTGAAATTGTGTATGCAAAATGTTAAAAATATAGAAAATAAATAAAATTACATAGCTCTATTTTTTATGCCAAAAACTCTATTGAGGCGTGAAGAATCTATTTACAATTCTCTATTTTTTTAATCTTTTGTTATTGGCTTGCAAATACAATTTGTATATTATTATAGAATATATTTGTGATTACAAATGTGATTTATAGAATATGAAATTGTTCATGTGTATGAGGAAGTGATCTTATGTCTCATGAGAATGATTTGGTAATTCATAAATTGTTAATCATTGTTTTTCTTGGTTTTCTTGTGTTTTATTACTTTTGATTTGAGTATTTTGACACACATCTTAACTTAGGTGAATATCCAAGATGAATCCCCACCTCTTCTCAAAGAAATTGACTCCCAAATGGAAATTGATTATGCCTAAGGTCTCTGTGACCAGGTTATCACCTATGTTACCAGAAATGAGAAACATAAATCACAACAATAATTGTAATGTGATGAAAAACAAAGTAGTTAGAGGTTGTGTATTAGAAATGAGTTTTATATCATTTTTATTGCAAAGCTAATGAAAGGAGACAAAAACCAACGAGATGGGTTGCGAATAAGAAGAAGAGGACTAGACTAGAAAAAGTGAGAGAAAAGGGGTCAACACACATAGGAAGAACATGAGAGCTAAGTGAAGGGGAAGTCATGATAGTTGGTGACAAGTGAAGGATGTTATAGAACATAAAGGTCAACTAGTAAGAAGAGTGAGATAATTGTCATAAGGAGATGAGTGGAGGTGCAAGTGAGGAAGGGGGTCCACGAGTAGGTTAATGAAGAAATAAGAAACACCTGTGAGAAGAACTAAGTAACATGATGAGAAGAGGTGAATAGACTACATAAGACCAATTGAGAAACAAATCCAAAATAAGTGAAGGATATGCCTGAGAATAGATGAAAGACATGCATAGAAAGAGGAGGTAACATAATAAGTAAGAAGAATGTGGGTGATAGGGTACATGTGAGTAGTAAGGTTATGATGTGATAAGAGAGAAATAAAATGCTAAGAGTGCATGTATAGTTTGTTAGCACAATTTTTTGCACCTTTTTGGTCTATAGGGTTTTCCATTTGAGGGTTATGGTTTTTGTGTCTAAGGCCTAGGTTTGAATTTTCTATCCTATGATGCCCAAGAAGGGAGAAGTGAGGAATGTTTTAAGCCGTATGGATGTTGTTATTTCATCTTGGGGCCTGTTGGAGCATTCAAATCATTTCGACGAGTGTCGAGGGAAAGGAATAGATGAAAAGGAAAAGTTTACAGGCAATCCATGATGGTAAATCAGATGAATCTAAAGTGATACCTGGGGCTCATTGAAGGCATTCTTTCACTTCAGCAGGTGACCAGTTATGAAACACAAAGATAACTTTGTGGTTAGTGGGAAGGGGGTGACACATGGTGATTGTTGATTGGGTTACAATGGATCTCCGAGTGGGTTCCAAAAGAAAAGGTAAGGGATGCACTTGATAAAGGGAATTTGAATTCCAATGGGGATTATTGATTACATTTGATCAATGATTCACATTTAAATTGAAGGAATTTAATTTCATATGAATTCACGTTGAAGAGGGGTCGTGGGCTAATAAAGATGAAATTTGATCATTTTTTTGGGGTCATTTGTCAAAGCAAGAGAATTATTCATAGTTGGTTGAGATTTGACAACAATTTTTTTAGGGTTTTCAATTGTTTTAAGAGCCAAATTAAACTAGGAAGTTTATTTTCCTACTTAACTAGTGGCAATTTCTAAAAGGAAGTTAGGGAAATAATTTTAGAATCTTAGGTTAGGGATTCTATTAAAATCAATAGAATTGTCTATATAATTTCTAGCCATGTCTATTATTTCTAGGGTTTCTAAATTAGAAGAACCTAGGGCAAAGAAACAAAATAAGGAAAAGAGTTTAAGTGATGATTTGGTTGCCCAATTGGCTGTTTCATCTCATAGGTCTAAAATATGGTTGAATGTACCTAGGTTTTTTGATAAGTAGTGCAATTGTAAAAAAAGTTATTCAATTGTTAGAGGACACAATATTTTCAAGTTCTTTTTCTTGAAGGTAGATGAAGAAATTTCTAAATGTAACCTATGGAAGTTAGGGCTTGCAAGGATAGTCATTCCCAATGTTTTTGTTAATGTTGATTTTATTAGGTTGTTGGCTAAATTTTATAACCCTAAGGGTAAATTTATCAAATTTGTCAATGGTTTCCAATTGGAGATTACCAAAGAGAAAATAACTAAAGTTTTTGATATGGAGAACTCCAAGGATTACACCATGAGGATTGATCTTGCCACTGTGAAGGAAGAATATCAGGCTACTAAGGGCATGTATATAAGGAAGTGGTTACACATGCACCGACCCACACTTGGAGGATTATTATGGTTGTTTGGAAATGTAGACAAGCCTCCATACAAGGTTGAATGGTTCCATAAGTATTATCAAATAGCATATTATGCTCCCAGCCAGGTCTTAGGATATGAGGGAGGCATGTATATGCCAAAGGAATTGAATTTTCTATACTATGATGTCCAAAGTAGTGCATACTATAAAACATATGACTATCCCTATTTTGTAGCATATCCAATTCATGAGGCCTTGATCAATATTTAAAAGAATGATACAATTGTCAATTTCAAATGGTATTCTGTATTGATGCATATGATGTTGTTCCAGGGACAACTACTCAAGCTCTAGGGACCTAAGCTTCATGTGATACATTTTGATAGAAATGGTAAGTGGAAGCAAGTCCAAATTTTCACTTCTATTTGGGATTACAGATATCAATATGTCCAAGGCTTAGTGTTTGAGCAATTATATGTTAGCAAAATATATGGTACTTGTGGAATTAAATTTCCAAGATTGACCAAAAGGAAAAGAGGGAGAGCTAAAGGTTAATATTGATCATAATTGGGCTGATTGGTATATAGAAAAAAAATACACTTATATTAGAGTGTATGACTCAGTGGCAAGCCACATGTCCTTCCATTCAGTATACCAAATAGGTTGGTTTTCCTAGAGATAATTTGGAAAATGTTTGAGGTGTCTGTACCTTTTAGATTGTACAATAAGAGGTCTTTCCCCCTTGTTTATCTTTGTATGGGTGATTTTGTGATTAATACAGTTTAGGAGTATGCCCAGAAAAAGATAGAGTTGTTAAACTTGTAGAGGTTGTTAGTTGGTGTAGAGGCAAGGAGATTTGATCTTGAAGGATATTATAATGTCATATTAAAATCTACCAATGTGAGGTCCTATGTCCATGAATTCTTATTAATGGAAGAGCCCATGAAAAATTATCAACCATGGGAAGATGTGTGGACAAGGTAGTCTACTTACTTTAAAGTACAAAAGTTTGAAAGTATAACAAGACTCAATGAATCCAAATATATTGGTGTATTTATTCATAAGGATGAAAGAGTTAAGAGGATTGAGTTCACTATACAAAACACAAGTGTATTACTAGTCCAGATCAGTGCATATTTTCTCATCCATCCCCTACTCCTTATATGATTGAAACTAGAGGGATTGTTGTTGAAATACCATTGGCTCAAATGTCTCTTGCCCCATCTGCAAGCATGACAATATATGAAGAGATGGGTGAGATTTTAGGTCAATAGGAAGAGGGGGAAGTGGTATCAATAAAATGATGACCTTAAAGCCATTGATGATTATTTGTGATGACGATGGAATTGGAACAACTTATCATGCATACCCACTATGCCCAACTATAAGCCCTAGGTAAATAAATGAATCCAACATTATCCAATAGAGCTCTAATTCAAGAATGCATAAACAAATGAAATAAACCAAAACTAGTCACTAAATGCACTCAAGAGATTTTTTACTCCATTTTCCTCCATTCTTCCAAGATCTTGTTGTCGAAATGTTGGTGTTGTATGTTTTGTTAGCAAATGCACAAGAGGCTATGTGAGAATGGAGATTGGTTGATTTAAGCAAATCATATGCAAATGATAGTATGAAGGAAATGATATGATAGAATGATAGTGAATATATCAAAATGATAGAAAGATAGCAAGATGAAGATGATGATAGTAAATATAGAATAGCATAGGCTCCTTAGGTTCATGTGCCATTAGCTTCAAATGCCTATTAGATTCAAATGATAGGAGAAATATTTTTTATAGAATCCTCATGAATACCAATAGTTGAGATTAAGAGGTGTTGGGAGACTGAATAGGATTAAAGAGTAGGTAGGGTTTCAGTGGGAGCGAAGGACATCAATACGCATTAGACAATGAGTGCTTAGGATTAAAGGTTAGGTAGAGAAAGTTTGACTTTTTTAGATGCATTGAACTTGGACATAGGCAAGGTGGGAATGGTCAAATGAAGAGACAAGAGATAAGTGGCACAAGGATAAAATTTAGGAGTTGATCCATGTGATTAAGTTGATTGGCTAATATGAAGGAAAAATATTTAGGAATTTATAAAATAAGAAAAGGTGTTTATTCTATAAATAGAAGAAATAAGCTATGTAAATTGGTTAAATAAACAAATAAGAATTTATTTAAATTTTTGATAGAAAAAGATAATAAATTATTTAATTAAATAATAGTAGAAGAGGTTAATGAATTAATTAAATAAACATGAATTTTGTTGACTTGATGAGGACGTGTAAGTGTCTACAATTTGAATGAAGATGTAACTAAGAAAAGCAACTAACGAGTTTGTAATAGATAATAAGTTTGTTCATTTTGACGAATTTAGATTTGTTAATAAGATGGGAAGAGAGTTGATTGATCATTTAGATGATACCTCAAGCCCGATCAAAATGAGAAAATCAAGAAATAATTTTGGGATAATGTGAAGGAGGAATTAAGTGAGATGACACTAGAGAAGGGAAGAGAAATACTAAGAAAGTCTTGTTGTCATTTGATCCCAAGGCTTGATATCTCCTCTTGCATTTTATTTGATAATTTGATAAGGTATCAAGGTATGGATTCTAGGTTATTAGATGAAGGGTTGGACAAGCATTGATTTGGATCAAATTTTAGGTGATCTAATAACATCATTATAGTGTCTTTACCTAGAAAATAAAATGCATATTATGGTAGATGAACCATGATAGATCCTTGGCTAATTTATGGTCTATAGACTCGAGGACATATCAGATAAATAAGTAGCTAAGTTAAATGTTAACATTGTCATGTTCATTAGAGAAAAAGGGGAATAACATTCATAACTAATTGAAAAATTATTGAAGAAGAGAAGAGAGAAAGAATAAATGTTAAATGTATCCCCAAGAAAAGGTCTCTTGTTGATAGTTGAGGCCAAGGCTTCAAAATTAAAGATATATATGCAAGCCTTTAAAAACAAATAGGATTGAGGCTGAGAGAAAGTTGATCAAACTACAAGAGGACATTCAAACATTCAATTACTTAGAGTTGTGTATTGAATGAACTGTATGGTCTTATTTTGAGAAAATTAATGAAATCATCAACATGGATTGTCTCCTATTCTCATTCTCTTTTTGTTACTTGAGTTCATCTATTGAAATGGAACTAGATTTATCTTTAAATGAATTCATCATAAATCATGTGCAATGCATAAGATAGGGTTTCCTTCAAGGAATGAATTAAAATCCCTTTGTGTGTTGCAATAACTTTAGGAGAATAATGGTTATTCAATAAGTATGATCCAACATTTAGATTAATCTATATAATCTTTGTAGATTCATTTAATGTGTAACTATGTCCCAATGAATAAGGCATCGGTCCAAGGGTTTATACTTTTCAACAACCAATTCAAAATCAAATAATAGTTTACTTTTTGTTCATAGAAGTAGGTATATCTAGTAATATTTTACTTTCATATGTTTATGAATTGTATATGAAATTAGAATAGAGGAAATTCTAAGAATATCAAAGATGTGTTCTGATTTATTTCACTTGAAGTGTCATCTTCTTATGCAATATTTTCTATTATTTTCCTTAAATTCATAAGTATTGCAATGGTTTACCCACCCAAGTCTTGCAAAGCCCAAAGAGTAAGAGATATTCCTTATTTCTAAGTAAATCTCAAACAATTGGTCAATTGGTTGTTTGTCTTCAATTCCCATTGATAGGGGAAGGTCGATTCTTAGGTTCAACATGAGGAAAAAATGAAGGAATCAACATAGCTAAGGAGCTAGGTGTGCATGTATAAGAGTGAAAAATAAGGGAAGTATGTGTTTCAATATCTAAAAGGAAAGGAAAATTTTATGCATTAAAATCTATTGTTTGGGTATGCTTTCCAAATGGTGTCTAGTGGGTGTGTTTGGGTACATAGGATTGGGTCTCCATTGTTGTAGGAGAAGTGATTGTGGGTAGTTACTATAGATTTGATGGTATTCTTGGGGTGTAGGATATCATAGGCTATTATTCAAGCTACAGATTGAGTTACAACAAAGGAAGAACCATAGTTTTATTTTACATAGTTGCACATGGGATTCTCAAGTAGCTCCATGAGTGTGTTTTTAGTGGACTAGTTGTCGTCAATGTGTTATTAAGTGAGTACATTATTCTCTATCTCACCTCTTAAAAAATTTTTGGTCATCACCCTTTCGAACATACCCACATGTGCTAAAAACATAAAATCTAAATGACAATGCAATAAGATCTAGAGAGAAAATAGAGTTAGAGATGAATACTAGTAGCATCGACTTGTAAAATAATATTTTACAACATGTGAGAAGAAGTTTCCCTCACTCAAAAATATATTCCTCCAAGAAACTAATAAAAAGTAATGTAGAAGAATCCCAAGGAAATATTTTTTTATTCAAAACCTTTAGAAATAATATAACCATGTGTAATATTGTTTATAAATGGACCTCACAATAACATTGATAAAGAAAAGGTATTATATAGAGTGAAGATTGTATGAGAAAAAAGATTGCAAATTATCTAAGAATCCAAATTTCATAATCAATCTAACCTATGGTAGTTACTATTTCAATAATATGATTGAGGAAACTATTGTAAAGTTGTTAAAGCTAGGACAATGGCGCAAAATCAAAGGAAGTAAAAACTACACTGTCAAGGCCGTTAAATGAAGTTTGCATGGCTATATGATTATATGAAAAGATTGTGACCATATAGACATCCATGCGATTTCATTTTAATTTTAGGAGTAGATTAAAAATACTACAAAATAATTATACTATATTAAAAAATACAAAACACTAATAATACATGAAAAGAAACATAAACACATAATATTTCGTATCAAAACTAGGGAAAAGGTCAAAGATAGATTAAATTCAATCCTAAAATTATGCCATGAGAATGAAAATGGGTACAATTTGTAGCATTAAAATTGTAGGGTAAGTCATTTATGACATTGTACTTTTAACCTTTTGACTTTTTTTGTTGAGTTATGTTTGTTGTTTTTTCTATATGTATTTTTTATTTCTATATATTATTTGATATTTTACTTTCCCTACATTATGGCCATTTAATTTTCCTTTCAATTGACTTTCTTACAGCCCTTTTACCTATTTCTCTTGAATATTTTATTGTGCCCTTATTTTAGCCCATACTTACCACATTGATTTTTTTATTTTTAAGATTTTCATGTATCCTTACACTTTATTTTTCCTATGCTAGTTTGCCTATATTTTCTTTGGACACATGCTTTTGGTTACATGTCTTATGTAGGCTATATGTCATTTTTATTGATTTTTTCCTATATTACATCACATGTTAATGCTATTTTGTTGGTTATGGGTTTTACCATTACCTCATTCCTTGATCATTCTTAAGTGGCTATACTTATTTGTTTATCCATATTATAGGTTGATTGCAATATCGCCCTATTACATTAAGGGGCATAATTGTTTCCCTCCATGGTGGACTACACTCACAAATTGTCACGTCATGAATCTAGAGGTATCCTATTCAAGTAGGGGGAGCCTTTCTTTCCCCATTTTACCTTGTTCTTACATGGTTAATTAATATCCTGAAGCCATCTTGCCACATTGGGTGAATCATGCCTTCTATTATACTATTGTGCATGCTTTAATGCTTTATCATGTTCTAAGAATCTGACTAGACAAACCATGCCTCCCCATACCATTTAGTCATTGTGGCTTGAAGGCCATTTTCACCTTACCATTTCCTCATACTAGATGCAACCTTATACCTTGATGTTTACTTAGGTTCATGCGCTTTGATACATATCCTACTATATCCAACACTTTATTTGATCATTGTGTGATATATTCATGGAACTCATTACTTTGTACATAACTTATATGTTCAATTCTTAATATACATTTAATAATGTGAAGTTTCCTAAATCGTACTTTTACTTTTTCACTTTATTAGACAATAATAAAATTTGTGATTGGTGATTATTCTTTTTATTAAAAGTGATTTCACTCATTACAGACTTTTTCTTTATTTTACAAATTCCTATCAACAACTTGAATAGATCTAATTACTTCTATTTACATTGTGTGGACCATAGTATTTTTTTCATAATTCAATATTGAATTTCATACATATATTTGCAAGCACTCACGTACTTTAAAATATATGTTATATGTTAGTGTTCACATGTTTCTCAAAATGAGGACAAAAATGTAATAGTGAGATCAACATTATCCATTTCCATCCTTATCTAGTCTTTAGGCTCATTTTGAGAGAATATATTAATATAATTAGGAGGCTGTTCAGGGCCATCTCCAAACTATATAAGCTGCTTATCAATTTCTTCATCGAGTTGGATCTGCATAGCAACACCATACTCTTTGAAAAGCACAGTAACATTGATTAATATCTTTCAGGAAAGAGCAAATTAACCGAGACCACTATTTTACAAGTTTTAGCTCTTAGTTGAATTAAGATGGTCTCCACAGAGAATCATCGCAGCTGCCAAATATCTTTTCTGGGAAAGCCTCTGATGCATAGGCCAAACTTACGCCCCCAAAACTATGCGCCACGACAACTATCTATGACAGATTATTACTAAGCATTGTCAGAGCTAAGTTTAGTCAGTGCAATTGTTTTCTTTTGTAAAATGGTGCTATAAATTAGTAAAATGGTGCTATAAATTAGAAAACAATGGGTAAAACATAATGGATCACTATTAAGGCAATCTCACAGAGTATTGTATGCAAAGTTACTGTAAGTTTTGACTTGTTAAATGGTTCATAAAAATCAAGATATTGCCTTATAGATCCATTCATTTAAAAACAGACTTCACATATTATCATATATTGTTAGAAAAAAGTGGGTGGAACAGAATAGACTATCAGAATAATCTAAGTATCAAATATAGAACAAATCTAGACAGCATACTGAAATCTAGCTTTTCCAATAGAACCCACTAATTAATATGATTCAGAATAGACAACTAAACAAACCAAAACTTAAAATGTACTATTTAAACCATGGTTCATATGAAGTTATATAATATCAGGACAATCTAAGAAGAAATAGGCTATCATATATTGAGCAAGTTTAAACAGAATATTCTAAGTTTTAATTTTTTTTAGGTGGCTCATCTAAAAGAAATCATCTATTAATATGATTCAAAATGAACTACTAAACAAATCAAACTTAAAATATATTATTGAAACCATCATTCATATAAAACATCTAAAGCTTCGAAAATCAAATTAGTCTTAAAATAAGCAACAAAACATTCAAGAACAGAGATAAAGAAGCTAAGCAAAAGCACCAATATGGTGGCCCTCTGAAACAAAGTACCTTTTCAGATGAAGGAAGCTGGGCAAGGAAATCCATGAGAGGTTGGTTGTACTCCTCAAAGGAGTGAATTGAGTCTGCAAGAGAAGGATCTGTGCCTGCACTTTTGAGATTAATGGCAGTGACTGTGTGACCATCTTGTTGCAGAAGATGCACCAATTTTTACCAACACCAACCTCCATGACAAATTCCACGCACCAGAACAAAATGGGATTTGGGTTTACTTGCCATTGGCATTAACTGATGTTTCCTGCTCTTCTTACTCTGAATGTGTGGTGAAGTTGTGATATATAAATAGTAAGTACACTAAAGTGGCTCTATTATTGAAATGAATTGTGATATTGATGGAGAATCTCATGAGCACTGGAGGACATGGAAATGCTCTGTGTCAGAAAAGTAAGGTGACTTTTCTGTCGCTTCTGCTTGAACTTTTGCTCACGGGATGTATCTAGGCGTGAACTAGTATGACATCTTGTAAGAATCTTATAAACTATTTCATTTTGGGTATAAAGAAAATAGTGGAGTAAATTTATTTTCATGCACTGTTTATTGTCTTATTTGAGTGATTACTTTTTATTTAAAGAATTGTGGATCATTGAATACAAATAATTCTGAGTAATATTATGCATGTGATATGTGATATAATAAGTGACTTATTTAATAAGTGACAAATCATTTTTATTTAAATGATTGTGGTCTAATAAATACAACTTTCTTTAATCATATTGAGAAAGTTGTATTTATTGGAAAGATGAAATAGAGGAAATAAGAGATATTGTGATTAGAATAGTGTCACATTCTCATCATTTTTCTTTATAGACGATGTTGGAAGAAAATAAGAAACAAAAATAATAAAATAAGATTCAATGACAAATTAATCAGACATGGACTATGCTATGAACCTATTGTGGAGGCATCGAATGGGGAGGACTTGAGGGGTTGCATGGGTATGAATAGCTTGGTGTCATTTATAACATTGAAGACAAAGTAGTATGAGGGGAAGGGAGGGTGTCATGAAACATATAGAAGCACATAAAATATTTGTCATCGAGCCATCTAAAAATTGCAAGTTGAGGGTCATTTTAGCATTCAAAAACTCCAAAATTTTGTTAAAATAAAAGAGAGTAGATAAACAAGTACAAATACAAAATCATACAAAACAAGACCCAAAACACTAGATTTATAGCGGCTCACCAATATGGCTACATCCACTTTGAAGTAGGGTAATATCTTTATTTAGTATTTCTCTCATACAAAATACATTATAATTTACACGCATACTTATATACAGAGGCTTAACCCTTCGAATATGAAGAGACAATAGAGACATGAATAGACAGGGGAAATGAAAGGCTAGATGACCATTGGACTTCACATTCTCAATAAATTTCACCCGTGACCTTATTAAAGAGGCATCTTTTCTGTAAAAACTAGATGAGCAAGGTGACAGATTGAATGATGTGGAAGAAAGATGAGGGAGGAGCTCAAAATTCATAGCTCATTCTATTAGCCGATTCACATAATAATATGGTGCAAGAGGAACATGAGAGAGTAAGGTGAATGCCATTTGGGTGGGGTGTTTGCAAGATTTTGATGTAGGACAAAATTATTGAAACAATCTAAAGAGAAGAATTTTGTTTTGTTGTGTTTTAAAAGCTAGATATGGAGAAGGGCACACACACTTCATGAAAGAGAAGTTAAAGTAGTGTTCTGGGTAGGAACTTGGTACCCTTCAATATATTTTATACATATACATATGCGTGTGTGTGCGCGCGCACACACGTGTATGTGTAGATAACACACACATATTTAATACATACATATGTATGTATGTATGTATACACACATATATGTATATGTGATGTAGTCAAGACTAGAGAATCCCCATAGGAGATGTCCAATCATGTAGCAAGAGCCAACACAATGGAAAATACAAAGTAACACAACAAGATGCAACCAATAATAACTCTGTTATTCTTAGGAAAACATCCAATTACATGCAACATGTTAGGTTGTAAGGCCTTCCCAGTTTTGGCCTCTACAAGGAAAACAAGACTTAGATCTACATCTTGATCAGTCTCAGCTACTCTTCCCCAACTTCCACTCTCTAAACTAGAACCACAACCTAGCTTAAATACACGATTGCAAGCCACAAGTCATCTTATTAAATCACAATCCTCGAGAACAAGAAAATAGTTTACACAAGGATAGGTCAAGACCCAAATCCCTAAGAATGACCCCCAATGAACATAACATAATGTTTGTTCACACAAGGAAGTCGACCACACATAGAAAACCTCAAAATCTATACCACATGCTTCCATCCCTTGGAATCTTCCACTGCAATCTAGATCTTGCCAATCTTACCGTTTGAACAAGCACACAAAATAGGACTGGACCCCAAAATATGAAACACCAATCACATAGGGAACATAATGACGCGTGATCCCACATATAGGTTCACACAAGTTGTCCCACACTTTTTTCCTTCAAGGAAAAACCAACACCATCTCATCTTGACCCTCAGTTTCCCAATCCTAAAACACAAGAAGACCAACTGGTACACAAGAAATCTCTGCTCTACAATGAACCAGTCATCACACCATACAAATCAGTTAGCATTCACACCCTCACATCCACCGGTGATCTCTACAACATATCACCCTTCAACTTGACCAAGTTAGTTTGTAACTTTCTAGAAAACACCATGCATAAGATCACAACAAAGAGTCTCAACAACAGTAACATGCATACTGCAAATAACATTAGACTCAACCACTTCAATAAGGTTATCAAATCTAGCCAAAGGAGTCTCAATTCCAACTTCAACAACATCAAACTCCTCAACATCTCCAACAATCTCATTTCCATAAACAAGATGCTCTGCAAGTTTCACATCAGATCTATCCATTTGATCATGAAAAAAATTTACCTCAACCTAAGAAAGGTCAAAGTCAACTTCCTCAAGGTTAACCTCACCAGTAGTATTCCTAAATTTTCCTCTCCTCTTCAAAACAAGTCTCCTAACGGGCCAAACAACCCTCTTAGGAACCGATAGATTCCAACTGCAATTCAACTATCTAAGCTCCATAAGCTTATCATAAATCTCCTCCATCTTCTGCTCAAGTTGGCTAAAGAACTCATCCTCAACCAATTGGTTAACATCTTTCATCATCTTCTTCCCTTCTCTCCCAAGGTGCAACTGCCTCTGATCGATGATTTGTTTGCACTATTCCATCTGCCTCACACTCAACAATCTACTAAACATCTTCACTAACTACTTCAATACGGTGATCGATTCACCAACAAAGGGATTCTTCAAGAGTTTCAGCTCCCTCATAGGTTTACAAGCAGGAACAACTCTCCACCAATCCATCCTTGCGCCAATCCTTTGCAGTCATAGGTCAGATCCACACTCTGCCATCCCACAACAAATAAATCATAGGATCACAAGCTCAGGAACAAAAATCTATCACTTTAAGATCCGCAATCACTCCTACCATCACAAAGACTTAACCTTCAAGAACAATAAAAAAATCATTCCAAACCACCTTGCACAATTTATTTGATGATGCAGGTCAAATCCTCAGTTCTTCCACCCCATAAACAATAAATATGCAACTTCACAAGTTTAGGACACCAGATTCACACCACCACAAGATCAAACTTCACTCTGATACCACTTGATGCAGTTAAGATGAGAGAATCCCCATAGGAGATGTCCAATCATGCAAAAAGAGCCAACACAGTGGAAAACACAAAGTAACACAACAAGATGCAACCAATAATAACTTTGTTATTCTCAGGAAAATATCCAATTAACATGCAACATGTCAGGTTGTAAGGCCTTCTTAGTTTCAACCTCTACAAGGAAAACAATCTACTCAAATCTACATCTTGATCTATCTCAGCTACTCTTCCCCAACTTCCACTCTCTATACTATAACCACAACCTAGCTTAAATACAAGATTGCAAGCCACAAGTCAGCTTATTGAATCAAAATCCCCAAGAACAAGAAAATGGTTTAAACAAGGATAGGTCAAGACCCAAATCCATAAGAACAACCCCCA